>CM038231.1:15179211-15356355 GCA_021442155.1 Cymbidium sinense | reverse complement strand
GGATTTTGCCATTTTGAAAAAAAATATAAGTTTATTATGTTTTACGTAAAAAAATTATATGACTTATGAGCTCTAAGCTTTCACCGTTTTTTAGAGAAAAAGTAGGAAAATAAAGCCAGCAAAGGATTAAATAGTTCCAGTATGAAAAAGATGAGAGAGAGAGAGAGAGAGAGAGAGAGAGAGAGAGAGAGAGAGAGAGAGAGAGAGAGAGAGAAGAACAAAGTGATCGTAAATGGGGTGAGAGATCGAGAGCATGCAATATGGGACTACAGGGTGTGCGACACTATCATTTTTTTCTTGTTTGATAAATGATGAATTAAAGTATCAGCTAAATATATAATTATATAAAAAAATTCAGGATGGGCAATTTTCGAGCGTGAGAATAACATGGGTCCACCGACTTAGCCTCCCAATTTGATCAAGTTATCTCAATTGACCCATTTAGCCCAAATTGACTTAAAAGGTCAAATTGATCTAAATCATTCCCAAATCCAAATTAATTCAAATCAACACCTACAATCATCTCCAAATCATCAATTGAACTAAAGCAACCCCTAACCTAAGCTAATTTGGTCAATTTGATCAAATTGGTTAACTTAGCTCATTTGATCCATATGAACCCATATGAGCCAAATTCAAATCCACTTCAAATCAAATCTAACCAATTGAACCTAAACATCCCAAACATCATTTAAACTTGACCCAACCCTTGGTTTCACCCAATTTGACCCATGGGTCAACTTAGCCCAATTGAACCCAATATGACCAACATGGGTCAAACTGAGCCAAACTTACTCCAAACCCAGCCAAACTTGACCTGACCTATCCTTGGGTGACCATGGGTCAATACAAATCAAACCCAACCCATCTTGACCCGAATTAAGCTAAAACCCATTAGGTAAACCCCTCCAAATAGGATAAAATCCATTTTTGGATGGTATTACCTACTCCCTTGCCCATGGCAGCCACCTAGAGCTTGATTTGGACCTCTGACACACTGACAAACTTGACCTAAAGTTGGTTGGGTCAGCCATGGGTCAAAGGAGGTGAGCTTACCTAAGCCATTCCATTGGCTCACCTTGGGGAGGAGGTACATTCCACCTCAGCCCATCCTAAACCCTCAGCCATTCAAGGGTGTCCACCTCGGCCATTCCCTAATGTCCTCAGCCACTTGCATGTGCCGAATGAATGCCAAAAGCTAAGGTAATCCCCACCATCTGATCCCATGGATCCCATGGGGAGGAGAGTATACTCCTCCCCATATCATTTCAACCAATGACACGCATCGAGAGAGAGCTAGAAAGAGTCAAGAAGAGTTCCCCTGGAGCTTTCCCTACCTCCCATGAGCTCCCCATCGTCAGCGACACCAAACCCAAACAAAACAAAGCCTATTCACCATCCAACCTTACTTAACCTTAATGAAATTTAAATTAACTTCACCCACACCTCCCCCAAACTCCAGCGAAGCAAAACGAATCAATTCTTGATCGATTCAAGCACCGGAGACCACTCTTAGACCAACTCCAACAACTATTCTGACAACTCTTAGTCCATGGAGCCACCGACGGGGAGGCAAGTTGTGAGCTTCTCAATAAGGCTTTGTCTCTTCAAGGCAAAGCTATCTCAGTCATTGGACCCCTGATTTTGAGCTTCGGTTAGGTATTTTTTTGGTAAACCATAGAAAATCCAATAGGAGTTGGTATTTTATGAAGAATTTTATCATTTCGTGCAAATTTCACCATAGGATCTCCTTATATCTATCCCATGAAGGATTGGAGTCGATCCCAATGCTTCACGCTCACGAGCTTGGATTGAGCGAAGGAGGGTGAACGGTGTCCGTCTTCTATCACTCATGAGAAAAGGATCATTCGGTGTTCATTCTGCATGATTGGAATGTATGGTTGTGGTTAATCTGATTAGGAAATTTAATTTTATCCATTAGGAACCTCAAGATTAATCCCCAATATCTGATCTGAGATCAGATGGTGGCGATGAAAGCGTCGACCGGACTCGATGCTGCGTTAGGCGATGGGCCAATCCATTAAGTGGAAAGCATCGCCACATCTGCTCCCATGTGGGCGAGATTAGGGATTAATTAAGGTCAAAAATATAATTAATCACTTAGAACTTCAACAATTCATAACTAAATATAGAAAATATTTAAAATATGAGTAAACCCATTTAGAAAGGGTAAACATAAGAGATTTTAATAAAAATGATTTCTCTATGGTTTGAATAATGAATATAGCTTAATTAAGATTTGATTTTTTTAATTAGCTTAATTAAGCCCTAATTACTTGGCCAATTAATCTCAAATTTAAAATATTGATTTAATGGGGTGTCATCTACCTCCATAATTTTCTTGAGATTTATTGACTGGGTAATTAAGGGAATTTAAAATTTAAACCTTAATTGCACTCATTAACCCATTTAATAATTATTAAAAATACCAAATAGTAAAAAATAAATAATAAATGATTATTAATCATTGATTAACAATGAAATGATGAGGAGAAATGATTAGGACCTATTCCCTAATTATTTTCCCAAATCTATTTCATTAAGGAAGGTAATTAACTCAAAATTTAATTAAAGGTTAATTAAATAATTAATGATGAAATCAAATCAAAATTATAATGGTAATTAGATAAGATAATATAATTTGAATTCATGAGTTCCTCTTTATGTGTTTAATAGCATAAAGACCCTTAAGGAAATTATGATTAATTCATAGGTGTGGGAAAATCTTATAAGTACTTAATTAGATACCTTAATTTAATTAAGGTTTAATTATGAGCTTCATTGCATCAGGTCTTCAAGTACATTGCAATTTCAATTTATCATTTACATATCATGGGAAGCTCATAATTAAATAAATAATTAAAATAAAGAAGCATAGGAAATGTTAATTAAATGAATAATTAACTTAATTAGTTCATATTGATTATTTCTAAATATATCATCAATAATTGACAAATAGCCAATTTATTATACTAATGAATCAAATAAAATCAAACTTCATATTTTCTTAAATATATTAAATCATCAATATGGGAATGAATTATGGGAATTATCCAATTTATATTTCTCCTCTTTGACTTTAAATCGAATATATATATATAAAAAAATCAATATATCATAATAAGCTTTGGTTTTCTTAAGTGATTTTATTCAACTTGACTATTCTTAGGAATTAATGATTGAATGAATTATGAGGAGAGTTCAATTATTCCTTTTCAAATATTATAAATTTGTAAGCCATTGATGTCATTCGTTTACATTTTTAAATCAAATAATCAAAGGAATATATATATATATATATATATATATATATATATATATATATATATATATATATATATATATATATATATATATATATATATATGCATGTGTTGAATTAATCTTATTATATGTATGGCTACTATCACTAATAAATTTTATTTTCAAAATTATAAAAAAATTTAAATTAATATTAGTTATGTATATTATGTAGGATTTACATGTGCTTATAGCCTAAGAATGTTAAAGTGTTGCTTTCTTTCTTATGTTTATGCATATGTTTACATGTGTTTGAATGTTAGTAAGTATATAGTCTGAACATCCCAAACATTTGAGGCTTTAAGTTGTCCCAAGGAGGTCATAGATTACCTCACTTCTCTGGTTTAACAACGGTACATACTTACTTGATTTCATTCATATGTGTACATGTGCTAGAATTTGGATAAAGCTTTACTTTACATGCATAAATAACTCACTAAAATATAAACTTTTGCATGATTTTCATTCTCATGGTTGTGTATAAATTCATATGTTAAGATAGCAAGTATATAGTCTGGATATCTTGGGAATATAAGGGTTTAAGTAGCCCTAAGGAGGTCTTAGATTATCTCACTTTCCTAGTTTAAACAATGACACACTTGCTTAAAACTTTAATACATGTGTGTACTTAGCTAAAGAATAAAATTTCTCTTTTCTACCAAAAATACTTACATTCATAATCATCAAGTGTGCCCAAAATATATTGTATTTATAGGTATTTTAAGTTTAAAATCATATGCATGTTATTAATGATGAAAATGAATGGTGCAACATTATCTATGTGATGGCAATTCAACCTCATTAATCTTAAGATGCCTTTCATGTTGGATATGATTCTTTAAGATTAAGCTAAACATTAGATTAATATAAAACATTTAATAAATCATTCACTAAAATAAGCCAAAGTTGTAATAATACACACTTTAGAAAGTAACTTAAGGCGGGGATGAAAGAGGTTAAGCCTTTTCTTCTCTTTATAGTACTTAGTTGCTAATTAAATATCAAATAAAATAAATCAATTCAAATTAAAATCCACCAATTCTCTAAGTAATTTGAAGTGAAATAAATCCCTCATGCTTAACTTAAACATTTTCAAACCTTAGGCAATCATAATTCTAAATCTTATCTAAGACATACCACACTAAGCCTAACACACACAATAGAACATTAAGTCACCACTTATAGCTTTAGGTTGGACGGTGTTTGTAATGATGCTGTGTTTTGTTTTATGTTGTAATGTTTTAAATCGGCTATTAGGATTGTGATTCATAGGCTAGATGTTAGGCCATTGTTAGCCTAATGTTATCTTCTATAGGGGATTATACTAATGCAGCCGCTAAAAATAAATATAAATGCTTATACTTGTAGGTTGGTTATGTTCCTAAGCATAATCCATGATTAGGACAAGTGGGCTTGGTTACCCATGTGTAGGGTGCTAAGTCCAAATTACATAATATGACTGCATGGGATGTATTTATGATTAACTAACATCTATTTTGTAGGTGTAGTTATATTTTAATTTTTTATAAAATATAATTTTTGTAATAGAAATTAGAATTAGTGTTATGGGATGTAGGATGAGCAGTGGCTATAAGGAAAAGTCCTAGGAGGCCTTGTGAAGCTTTGAAGCAAAATCAAGCCAAAGGAAGAAGAAAGAAAAGAAAGGAATGAAGAGCCCCATAACATCTAATTTAATTATAAGTTGTAATATTATTTTGTAATCAGGGTTGTATAAGGATAGAGCTTGGCTATCCAAAATTTCTCTTTTCCAGTGGCGGTACTCGACCGCATTGACCTTTTATTCTTTTACGAAATCTATGAATGTTTGATTTTTATGCTTAGATTGCACAATAGAAATTGCATCATTTTTATAGTTTCTTAAACTTAATGTTTGAATGTGTGGCCTGGATGTGGTAGACTCTTACGATAAAATTAATTTTTCTACTCAATTAATAACTCATAACTAAATTTTAAAGTAACTTTTGACCTCACTTTAAAGCCTAGGATATAATCAAAATAATTAAAAGATTTAGTAACCCTTTAGCTGAATGTTAAATGTCTAACATCATGCATATCATCTTATTTCACTCTTGAATAATGAGGGTCTCCATTCTTGCACTTTAGGGAACGCTTGACCTGTCAGAGCACCCCCTCATGGTGGAGATCTCTCTCTCTCTCTTTGATTTGCCAATAATTCAATTTCATCATGCATTTAGGCATAATTAACCTAAGCATTTGTCTAAAATATTATGTCAAAAAGATATAAAATTTGCAAATTTTATATTTAGTCTAAGTCATGATTTCATTCCAATTATGTTCTAGTCTCTTAGGGAGTGAGTTTAAAACTCTAATCTTCTTTCTAAATTAAATAATAGCTTAGCTATCTTGCAATTTCATAAGACCAGACTACATGATTTTAAACCATAGGAGGTGTTAACTAATGGCCACTCCAAGCAGTTGTAAGTCCAGAAGAGTCTAATAGGTTTGTTCTCTATTTTGTAGGTAAACCATTATGTCTCCTTTCTACTTAGATTTAGGTCATGCTTCTAGCTTATGCTAAAGCTCCCTAGATTTAGGATTTGAGGTTTCTTATTTTCTTAGGGCTATGAGTATAAATCCTCACCTCTTAGGCATTTTCACAAATTTGTGTCGATGGAATATAAGCCCTAGCATTCTAATAAAATTCTAATTCTAATTAAAATAAATATTCTCTTTGAAATATATAAAGCTTCACCATAGGATAAACTGGAGTGCTCACTAGGATTCCTAGCATGATAAGTGCTCCCTACTTATCTTCCTTTGGAATCTAAATAAGTCTTTTCAAATTGAACCTTCTTACTTGATTTTCAAAAATAACCATTCCATTGATAGTCTAGCTTTGAAATCTTTGTAGATGTTGATTGACTACTTTAATCAAGATTTTTCTTAGGAAATATTATTTCTTATGATGTAATTAACTATGAATGCTTGCTTTCATAGGAAACTAAAGAACTCAACATAAAATAAATTTTGTTTTACATTTCCATGTAAAGTAGGGGAAAGATCTCTAGTACATACGAAGACCTATTTGCCTTAGGAGTCCTTATTAGGTGCTTAGATCCATTGTAGTATGATGTTTCTATCTTATGAGATAGTACATCATACCTTGATGTTGTACCCGATCACTTTAATAAGTATCCCATAAGATCTACATCGTGTCCACCTGGCAACCAAAATAAAACACCACAACAGTCAATTGTCATCTTTTAATTGTAAATAAATGAGCACTTCATTATGTATTTACAATAAGTATGCTCTCGTGGATGTTTGGGTGCACAGGGAGCTCAGGGAATGCTTTTAGATTGCTCAGGATGCTCTAAGGAAGGTTTGTAATGAGTTTGAATGGATAAGGAGTATACTCTCCCCTCAATTGAACTAAGGGCTGATATTGGCTCAGTCTTTAGCAATCATTTGGTTGGAGTGGGTGGCTGGAGATGGAAGAAGACTGTTGAGGTGGATGTGTGTGAGAGGCTGAGGGAGTATAGTGGGCTGCCATGGAGTGTACACTCCTTCTTAGGGACCAATGGGTTAGGTTGGGTTAGTGGTCCTTTATCCAAGTAATGCCGAAGGTGGTTTCCAAGGGGTGGGGAATTGGAGAACCCATCTAAATATAGATTTTGTTTCATTTGGAGGTCTTGGTTCAATGGGTTTGACCCAACTCAGGTTCACCATGGGTTGGGCCCACTTGGGCAGGTCCATATTGACCCAAAGATGAGTCATGCCAAGTTTGATTGGGTTTGGCTCAATTTGACTCATGTAAGTAAAATGGGCCATGTTGGGCTAAGTTGACCATTTTGATTAAATTGGGTCAAAGTGAAGTTTGGTTAAGTTCAATTGGTCATTTGGAGTAAATTAATGCAATCGGTTTGGTTAAATTTGAGCTACATTCAGATTTTGTTCATATGATTTCATTTAGGGTCAAATGGGTCATGTTGACCAATTTGACCAAATTGACCAAATTGGCTTAATCATAGGTTAGGTCTATGTTCAATTGGTCATTTATAATTGATTGGAAAAGTTTATTTGAGTTGATTTGAATTATGAAGTAATTTAGTTCAATTTGACTAACTAGGTCAAATTGGGCTAAGTAGTCTGTGGTGTTTATTTTTTGAATATGTGTATGGAGAACACCACATAGATCTGAGGGTGTACTTATTAAGGTGATCGGGTATGACATTAAGCAATGGTGCACTATCTTGAAAGATAGAAATCACCACCCTATATTGGACCTAATCACCTAATAAGGACTCCTAAGGCATGATGGGTTTTCGAATGTACTAGGGATTTTTTTTTCTATTTTACATGGATGAATAAAGTAGGGTTTATATTAAACCAAGTTCTAAAGTTCCTTATGGGGGCAAGCCCCCCATAGTTAATTACATCCTAAGGAAGGTAAATTCCTTAGGAATACTCGATTAAAGTAAATTGTTGTCTCCAAAGATTTGAACAATAAGACTATAAATAAATTGGTTATATTGGAAAATCAAATGGGATAAATCAAAAGGAGAGAGATTTATTATCGAATCCAAAGGAGATGAGTAGAGAAAGCTCATGATACTAGGAAACATAGTGAGCATTCCAATCTATCCTATGTCATATAAAAAAAAATATTACCCATTCTTCTATCATATACATAATTATTGTTGGACCATGGTGATGCCATCACTATTACTATTATATGAATGCAGTAATTGATAGCAAAAAAATAAGGGTTCAATAATAAAAATAACAGCTCCAAAATAAAATACTAGAAATATAAACTCTTTCCATAAGTATATGTAACAATACTTTAAGATATTTGATCTTCATGAACCTAATTCATAGTAAATTATTTAAAGGAAATATCTTTCTCTTAAATAGAGTGACTAGCTTAGGAAGGAGAAGGTGAATCATTGCTTTAGTAAATATTGGCACTTAAGGTTGTAATTATATTTGTCATCAAAATGCTAGAACCCATCAATTTCTTTTTTTAAAGTTGCATAACATCTTTTTATGCAAAGCAAAAAACTCATTAACATAAAAGGAAGTAAAAAAAGTTCAAGGCTTCAAGAAAAATGAAGGATAAAAAGAGTGCTAATTCCATTAAAATAAATAAATGGCTCCACAAATGCCAAACAATGCCTATAATGGAAGGGAGCCAAAATAAAATAACTAATACAATACCAGCTGAAGGAAAATAGAGCAATTATAAAATACGAAGGTAGATAATCTATGGTGGAAGATGAAGTTAGAAGAGAAATTTGTGAAGTCAACTTTATAATTCCTCATTATGATCATCTTCCTATAGTAGGCTGTAAATCCATAAGCTTCATGAAATATAATCTTCTTCCTCAGCATGCATTTCTTCATCATGAACTTTGGTGTTGATCTCCATTATACTCTCTTAGATAAAATGTAACTCTTGGAGTTAGAGAATAAACACATTCTATGGTCCATAGGCATTAAGCTCAAATTCCTTAAATTCTCCTTCCAAGAGTCTCAATCATATACCATAATTAGTTTCACATTATAGTGGTCCACTTTCAAATTAGTTGTGTGAAGTAATGATGCTTTTCATAATTTTTTTTAATTTCTAACAAGCTGATTCTTGATGGGTTTGAACTAGTCTAAAGGAAGATCATCTCTAATCAAATGTTAATAAATATCTTAAAATGTGTGGGATTATCAATTTGTGAAGGAAAAATGTGTGAAAGTATAACTTCTGATCTAAAGTTCTCTTTAGTTAGAACTTGATCTCTAGATATGAGTGCCAAAAGAGCAAAATCCTCCTTTAGAAAAGTTGCAACCAAATGCATCCCATAAAACTATATCAAATTTGAATAAGTATAATTTGATTTATTTGAATCATCACCTACTCCTTTAAAATTCAAATCCTAACATACACCATCCAACTTTAAAATTGGAGTTGAATGATCATGACAATTAACTTGAGATTGTGGTAAAAATTATTGAATACTGTGTTCAATCAGTTCATCATCAATTCATTGAGCCTATGCAATACACGCAAGGTTTTCAAGTCCATCGTCACTTGAACTTTTAAAGATAGATTGTTCTCATTCAAAATAACAATAATATTATGCTTATTAGTAAGAACGGAAAAGATACCCTCTCAACAAGATTGATAGTAGGAATAGTAGGAGAAGGATTGGGTACTTTTTGGCCTTAAGTATGGGAGTACAATAAAATATTCAAATGCTAAATGTCCATGTATTTTGCAGTGATTACAAAAAATAGGCATTTTTCAGATTTGATCTCTTAGAAATACCTTTTTTTTATTTTTTTTGCAAAACTTACCCAAATTTTCTAAGGGTGTTCTTAGAAACATCAAACATAACTAATAGCCTAAGCATAGAAAGACGAGGCTATAAGGTAGGGGCTTGGGCCATTTGAAGAAGAAGAGCTAAAATTAATGTTAAGGCATAGATTAGTTGGTGGATTATTTAGTGGTTAATCAAGTGCAAATGCATATTTGATAGGAAATCTCAGACAAGAACAATTAGTGATTATTTTTCTATATAAAAATAAGATGACATTTGAGCAAATGCATCTGACAGTTATTAATGTAGTATGAATGACAGCAAAAATCTAGCTATAGTACTAATCATTGGATAATTAAATAACTGCATGCCTTACATCTAATAAACCATAAAATGTACTTAATTGAAGAAAAATATCAAATCACATGCATGACGGATGACTTACAAATTTTCAACCAAACAAAACTCAAAAGGGGCCACAAAAAAATCTATTTCTACATCTCTAAACTATCAAAGAAAATCATTTAAAAAAACAACCTTAGGGTTTGACCTGTCTTTTACCCAAGAAAAAAATTGCTCCATTTAGCAGATCTAGGGCACCACTAGCCCTAGAAAGAGAGAAAATCTTCAGATCCTTCGAGTGCTAGAGGTCTAGTTAAAAACATTGCTAGCCATCAAAGTTCAACATAGATAATATTTTTATTTTTAGTATGTTGTGAGTAACAAACCTAGAGCTTAAAATAAGGAATGTACAATGACCTTACTCATTGAATTAAATTTTTCAAAAGAGCATGCATCATTATGCAAGAAAATAAACCAAAAACTTTGAATTAATATCATCATAAATCTTATAAAATAATTTTTCTTAAAAAATAAAACTATACTTATCAAATAGGAGAAGAGGTAAATAAATTTAGTAATCATAAGTAAAGTGCATCAAATTTGTCATAAGATCTCAACTCTTAGGTGGAAAATTTTATATTTAAGATCCTTAACTCTTAAATCAATTATAAATTTATTATCAACTCTAATTTAAATTATGGATTAAGGACGCACCAAAAGGGACCTAAATTCAATATAAATGAAGCACAGTAGAGATATTTCAATATACATTATTTAAAAATAATTTTTAAAAATAACTCTAATAAATTTTGTAAATATAACAATAAAATACACTTAATTGTATGCATAACTTTACAAATATAAGAAAAATGATGTACATAATATGATAAACAAATATTCATAAGTTTATAATTTGTTAAGATATAATATTTTGCACTCAATAGTATAAAATCAAATACACATTTATAATTAATTTGATTAATCCTATAACTACAATACCACATGCACAAACTTAACTTGTATTCTAAATAAATGAGTGATTTCTATAAAATTCAACAACTATAACTTAAGATAATCAACGATAACAACATAAAATAAATAAGAGCGATGTAAAAGTTGTTTATGCTACATTAGAAAAATGATTCATTTACAATAATCTAAGATATGATCAAGTGTATGATTCACCTTATGAGAATTCAACTTTATATAAATAAAGTAAGTAAATATAAATAAAAGCTAAGCATTATTCTAGATAGAATTTCAAGGATAATATTTTTTAGAAGGCTAGACTTTAACTGGCTTAAATTAACATCTAGGCCCACTATTAACTTACAATTCCCACTACTTGAAATTATAACTATAAATTCAACTTCTTCACTCCTTGAATAAGTGGAGAAGTCAGTAACATGTATGGCATTTTTACACTACATATTATATTATATATAATCCAAACACTTAATTTTTATTAACTCAGAATCTAATCATAATTACCAAATCAATACACCTACACTCAATGCTTTGGAGGTGACTAGGCTATAATGATATATGTAAGTACTCATGTTGATGCAAATAATATAATGTTAGGTAGAGTATCATTCCTACAAGGAAAAGAGTGTAAATTAAAATTGAGTTGATTACTAATTTCTCTAACCTTTATTTTTATTCAACGTATTTAAAAATTAAAAATAAACTTAATTAGATTTAATTTGTAAAAAGAAAATAAAATTTTAGACCTTTTTAGATTATGATATTGTTCTTTTAATTTTAAAGTAGTACTAAAAATTAATGCAATTCTAATTGATATCTTATTTTTCAAACTTAGCATTAGAATTTAGTTGAAAATTTGTAGTATCGGTCGAGAGCATAAATGTTATGTCTAAATTAACATAACCAAATCATTTCCTTTAATTAAGTAATTATTCTAATCTAATTAAATTTTAAGTGATTATGTTATCCAATTTTTTCTTTAATGATTGCATAATTGAAATAACATATGCATATGCCTATTTAATAAATCCATATATTTTTCTTATTATTTTTCTAGGATGGTAATATCATAGATTTTTCTCCTACTTTACATGGATGAATAAAGCAATGTTTATCTAAACTAGGTTCTAAAGTTCCCTATGGGGGCAAGCCCCCATAGTTAATTACATGCTAAAGAAGGTGAGTTGTTTAGGAATACTCTCAATTAAAGTAGGCAACTATTGTCTCCAAAGATTTTAAATATAGGACTATCAATAAATTGGATATATTTGGAAAATCAAGTGGGATAGATCAAAAGGAGAGAATTATTTATTGATCCCAAAAGAGATGAGTAAGGGATGTTCATGATACTAGGAAACCTAGTGAACATCCCAAACTTTCATATGGTTAGGTTTTTTATATTTGAAATTGAAGAGAATTATATGTTTGTGTTGAATTTATTAGAAAGCTAGGACTTATACTCCCACAATAGAAGATTATAAAAATGCCTAAGAGATGAGGATTTATGCTTGTAGCCCAAGGGAAAACAACAATCTCAAATCCTAAATCTAGGGAGCTTTATTGAAGGCTAAAGCACATCCTAAATCTATGGAGAAAAATGGGTATATTATTTACCTCCATAAGAGAGAGTAAATCACTTGACTGCTGGACCTAAAATAGCCTAGAGTGTCAGCCAGCTAACTCCTCCTACATTTTAAAACCATGTGGTCAAGTCATATATTTTGCAAGATGGGTAGGTTTTTATTATTTAGAAAGAGACTAAAGTTCTTAAACTCTCCCCCTAAAACTCTTGATCGTGAGTGATACGAATAATGACTTAGTCTAATGCAAATTTTATTAATTTTTATTTGATTTTAGACTCTTTATTTTGATATAGGTCATAGGATTTTATATGTCTAAATGCATGATGAAATAGGGTTATTAACTAAATCAGAAAGAAAGAGTTATTTTCCACCACAAGGGAGACCCTCAAAGGTCAAGTCTTCCCATATCGTGCAAGGATGGAAACCCTCTCTTAGCAAGAATAAAACAAGATGATATGCATGATATTAAACATACAACATTCAGCTAAGGGGTTGCTAAATCTTTTAATTATCTTGATTTAATGCCTAGGCTTTATGTGAGGTTATGAGTTATTTTAGAAATTTAGTTATGAGTTGTGATTGGGGTAAAAAGTTTATTTTTTTCTAAGAGCCTAAGAGGATCCAGGCCACACATTAAATCATCATATATGAAGAAACTAAAAAAATACATGACAATTATATTACATAGTTGTAAATAAAATATCAATCAATTTATAAACTCAATGTGAAAGAATAACAGGCCGGTGCGGTCAGGTACGGCCTTATAACCTGAAAAGAGAAATTGGTAGCCGTGATCTACCCTTATACATCTCGGTATATAAAAGAATAATTATAATTACAAATAAAAAAAATATTATGGGGGTCTTCATGTCTTCATATCTTCATATCCTCATGTCTTTGCTCCATTTGGATTTTCTTGCTTCAAAGGCATCATGGGGCCTCCTAGAACAAAGCCTTTTAGCCTATGCTCATCCTAATCCCCCATAACACTAATCCTAATTTCTATTGCATAATTACATCAAAATAGGAAAAATAAATCTTACTACATCTACAAAATAAGTGCTAGCTAAACACGCCATACAACTCAAATAATTATATGAATAATTTGGACTTAGCACCCTGCTCATGGGTAACCAAGTCCACCTGTTCTAATTTAGATTATGCTTAGGGGTTAAGCAACCTACAAAAGAGAGTATTTATATTTATTTTAAGCACCTCTTAAGCACAATCTCCTGAAAAAATATGGTCAGGCTAATCATGACCTATCATCCAGTCTACGAAGTATACACCCTAACATCTAATCTACAATAATACATCACAAAATAAACATACATCAAATCATACACCGCCCTAACATAAAGTTAGAAGTGATAACTTAATATAATGTGTGTGTATTAAGGTTTGTGTGGTATGTCATAACTAGGCTTAGAGTTATCATTCTCTAAGTATGAAGAGATTTAATTATGAAGGGTGGCTACAATTTAAATGTTTTAATTTATTTTGTAATTTTTTTACTTAATGTTTTCTTTTGTTTCACTTGGCTTACACCTAATAACTAAGTGCTATAAAGGGAGAAAAAGAGAGGATCACTCTCTTTCATCCCTACCCTAAGCCACAAATAAAGCAAATTAATTAATCAATTCCCTTTAGTGAATGGCTTATTACATATTTTAATTAATCCTAGCTTTAGGTTCACTTTAAATAATCTCATTCAATAAGAAAGGCATCTTAATATTAATTGGAATTAATTACTATCACATAATACATGTTTGTTCATTTTTTTTCATTATATATATGGCATGCATATGATTAAGTCCTAAACATACCTATACATACAATTTGTATCTTAGCACACTTAAATGATGAATGTAAGCAAATGTACTTGGAATTGATGTTTCATTTGGTCGAATCATTTTGTCATATTAATTTAAAGCTCTATCTAAATTCTTATACAAAAGCATAAGAAAAGAACTCTAAATCATATGACTAATCTACCCAACCACTTGAACAAAAATATGAACACATGTCTTTCTAATATAAAAAATGGTTTTTCATTCATTATATAAATACACATTCAAATGTATAAAAGTTTTAAGCAAGTATGGTGCCATTACTCTGTACCAAGGGAGTGAGGTAGGAACCCCTTGGGGCTACTTAAAGCCGTGCATCCTCGGAATGTCCAGACTAATATACCCGCTACTCTTAAATATATATGGATGTATAAACAACTATAAGAATGAAAATCATGCAAAAGTAGAATTTAATTGAATTGATTTATTTGTGTAAATGAATTAAAGCTCTATTTAAATTTTAATGTTAAGATGCATATGAATGAAATCAAAGAGTACGTCACCATTATTTTGCACTAGGGGAGTGAGGTAGGCCACCTTGGGGCTACTTAAAGCTGTGCATCCCCGGAATGTCCAGACTAATATATCCATTAACATTCAAATGTATGTAAGTCAATATATGAATATAAGAAAGAGACTTCACTTCTTACACTAAGCTTATATTCACATGCATCTCCTATGTATGTGTAACTAAAGTCACAATATACATATTATTCTTCATTAATAAGCTTTTGAAAATACATTTGAGATTTAATATTAAAAATAGCCACACATATTTCTAATTAAGTCAACACATGCAAATTGACATAAAGGAAATTATTTTCATTTGATTAATTTGAAAGAAATGAATGCATGAATACAAGTGGCATACAACATTTTAACATTATTGGAAAGAAATAAAGAAACACTAGCATGCAATTTCATTCAATCCTACTAAGTCCTAAAGATAATCATATTAAACAAACTCATTTAAAATAAACCAAAGTTTCTTAAAGCCATTTTTGATCTTCATGGTTGATTTGATTTAAGAAATGTTAAAGAGGTTTGCTAATCCTAATCCCATTCCCCATATATGTGAGTTAATTTGATTTAATGTAAATTAATTATATTGATTTTATGGCTTAATTAGGTTGAGGTATGAATTAAATCAATTAATTAAACCCTTACCTACATGACCTTAAGCTAATTAATTAAATAATGTTGAGAGATGCAACCACATGAAAGTAAATTAGCAATGCTCCTAAGAAATGGAAGGGGCCTAATACAATGAGTTCATAATTAATAGTTAATTTAGCATAAGGGACTCACTTAACTACTTTTATGATTTTTTCACACATGTGAGCTAACCATAATTTCATTAGCTCTCTCTTTATGTTATTGAAATCCCAAAGAGCTACCCAAGAGTTAATTAAGAAAGATAAGTTTAATCAAGTTAATTAAGTTCATTTAGTATCTAATTAAATCATAATTATCCTTAATCAATAGTATGAAATGGACTTAGGGGAAGAGACAAAAAAAGAAGCCTAAGTCTCAATCCCTAAATCTTTTCAATTAGTTAATTAATGTTTAGATATAATTTGGGTTTTAATTGATTTGATTAATTAATTGATTAATGAGTCTTAATTAATTAATTTTAAGGAGGGAATGGAGAAGACTTAAGGAAAATATTGGAAGAGGGGTAGTCCGAACCCATTTCCCTAAGTTTCTCCACTATTAATAGAGGCCAATGAACTCAATTGATGGGTCTATTCATTGTTCATTTGATTAATTATCACTAATTAAGCTAAAAGAGTAGTTAAGGCTTAATCAATCAGTTTCCCTAATTAACTATCCAATAAATTCCAAGAAAAATAGGGGAGGCAGAGGTCATCCCTCTAAACATCTCTAAAAAGTTTAAAATTAATTGGATAATTAATCAAAGAGTAATTAGGCTAATCAAATATTTAGTTAACCTTTAATTAAGCAAAAATTAACTATCCAAAATAATTTTCTTGAATTCTCCTATAAAATACCTTTAAAATAAGCTCTCATTTAAATTTTTTTAGATTTTTTAAGGATTAGTTATGATTTTAGAAAGTTCTTTCCTTAAAAACTAATTAAAATAACCCTAATTAACCCTTAATCCTGCTGGTGCCACGTGGTTGTTGACGCGGCGTACGCTTTCCACATGACGTGATAGGATAGGCTATTTATGTTATTAAATTAGGAAGTTGAGTCGAATTATGGTGGGCATGCTTTCTCATGGACCGTCCGATCTAGGATCAGATGACCAAGATTAGATCCTACAGTTAAGGAGGATACAGAGGCAAATCTAATGAGATTTGATCATGTCATGTCTCACCACAAAATACACCTATGATCTGTCTCCTTCATGAATGGTGAAAGATGGATACTGTCCATCTTTCTCCATTCAATCTGAGCTAACTAGAGCTTGAATTAGGATCAAATTGATCCCACACCATCATAAGAGGAGACGAACACATTCAATGGTCAAAAACACATGACATAAATTTCGTTCAAAAAGTACCAACCACGTTTTCCTAAATTGATGATTTTGAGGAATTACCTTATCAGAGCTAATGTTCGACAGTTGGATCGACTGAAGTAGCTTCATTTGATAGAAATAAAGCCCTATTGAGCTGCACGAGCCTTAATTTGAGGTGATTTGCTATATGGACCTAGCTCCTCCTATTTGGCATTCGGTCTTAATCGAAGTATGGCTTCCAGTGACTTTAGAACTCAAGGGATGATTTGCTTGGCTTCGATTAGGTGTGGTGAAGGTGTATGCAAGTTTAATTGGAGTTTGGTTGAGAAATGGGTGGGTTTGAATCAAGAGAGGTCTTCCCTATTTTGGATTCAAATGCAGAGAATAATGGCTAATCGAGGGAGGCTTGTGGTGCTTTAAGAGGCTCTAAGGGATTTCAAAATCACTCAAGGGACTCAGAGAATATGAATTATGATAATTTATGCTCGAATTGATGGAGTATACCCTAAAATTGAATGTGATAGATAAACATAATCCATCCCTGAAATTCTACCAATTCACCACTGTCGAGGCATCGCAAGGGTCATCATCAGCTCCACATGGCTTGTCAGGAGTGGAGGGAGCTATGGTAGGGAGCTCAAGGCAAGATATGGGGAGATTGGGTTGGCTTGGTCCTTTGGGTTCTTGGTTTGGCTTGAGAGGTGAGGAGGTGAACTCCCCTTAGTCCATGGCTAATCCTAAGTGTTCTAGGGTAGGATAGGAAGCTTAGGTGCAACCCATTTGGCACTTGGCTACCCAAGTGATGGGAGAGTGGACTTGGCTTTTTATGGAAAGAATGCAATGTGGGGAGGCTTGTCCAATTATTAATCCCCTTAGACTGGGTCCCACTTGAATTTGGACTGGTTTGTTTGTGATCTAGGGTTGGTTTTGGTTAGGTTTGGCCAACTTCTAAGGTCCCATGGGTTGGTTTGGCTTCATATGGTCAAATGGGTTCAAATGGGTCAAGTTGGGTTGGGTTGACCAATTGGTCAAACTGGGTCAAACCAAGCTTGAGTTATGTTCAAATGATGTTTTGAAGAGTTTTGGCTCAAGTGGTTTTGATTAATTTGGCTTAGGTTTGATTTTGGCTCATTTGGATTCAAATAGGTCAAATGGGCTAAGTTGACCAATTTGACCAATTTGAGCAAATTGAGTTGGGTTAGGTGTTGAATCATGTTCAATTGGTTAATTGAAAATGAATGTAGGCTTTAGTTTAGTTTTATTTGAGTTTAATTTGGATTTTGGCCAATTTGACCTTTTAGGTCAATTTGGGCTAGGTTGGGCCAAGTTGACTAATTGGTCAAATTGGGCTCAATCATGACTTTGGTCAAGTTCATCAAATGATTTGGAATGAACTTGAACCATTGGTTGTAATCAATTTGGATCAAATCATGATTTGACCCATTTTGACTTTTTAGCCTAATTTGGGTCAACTTAGGTCAAATGACCAATTAGACTTGGTTTAACTCAATTGAGTGTTTGGTCATGTTCAATCACTGATTATGAATTTGTTTGAATCAATGGTTTTAATCAATTTGGTATATGGTGGGTTTTGGCTAGTTTGGGTTTCATTTGGGCTAAAGGTTGACTTGGTTTGACCCAATTCGTGGTAGTTGATCACTATAGGATGATTGTTCATCATGATATGGGGTTTGGATGGGCTTAGTTCAATCCAATTTGGGTTGGATTAGAACTTGGCTCAAAAAGGGTCTTTAGGTCACTTTGGATCAAGTGGACCTAAATGGTTCAATTGGTTTCATTTTAGCTTGATTCAAACTTAGTTGAACTCACATATGAGCCTAGGATTGAAATATAAATCCAATTACAATTGAGTTGGAGTCAAATGAATTTTGGTTCATCTGACAATTTCATGTTAAAAGGGGTCAACATGGGCTTGACTTGAGTTGACATGGATTTGGATTGATAATTGTAGTTTATGTTTATATTTGGGAAGTGATTGAAAGAAAGATTGATCCATGAAGAAATCCATGGGTTTTAGATTGATTTAAGTATCATTTAGCCAAGTTCAAGAAATTGGCTTAAAAGGATAAAATTGGAAATTTGATTTGATTTGGGTTTTATTTTGGCTATTTGGATTTATATTTCATTTATATTTCTGAATATAAATGAAGATATACATGATTTATGAGAAAATCACTTGAGTTTGGAGTGATTTGGAAGCAAATTTGATCAGTCTTAAGGATGTAGATCAAAGGGCTTAAGTAGGGAATTGATTTAGTTTGATTTATTTTTAGTCATTGGAGGGTAGGTTTCATTTATATTTGTGAATACAAATGAAGGAATAATTAATTTATAAAGAAATTAATTGAGTTTGGGTTAATTTGGGTTGAGATTTGATTATGCTTATGGAGGTAAGTCCATATGGCTTAAGAAAGGTCTTGATTTGGTTTGATTTAGTTTGATTTGATTTGAATGGTTTGAATTTAGATTTCAATTATATTTATAAATATAAATGAAGCAACGACTGATTTATAAAGAAATCAATCAAGTTTGATTTGGTTTAAAGGGGTTTTGGCTAAGCATATGAGGATGGTTCATGTGGCTTAGGAAGAGATTTTAGAATTTGAATTTGATTTTGGGTTCTAGTCATTTGATTTAAAATTTGGGTTGGAGTTTGATTTGAGATTGAATTGGTATTTGAAAAAATCAGTTAGATTAGGGTCGATTTGAATTTGGTTATGGCTAAGTCCATAAGATAAAATCAAAATGCTTAGGAAGGGTTTTAGAATTTGAATTTGATCATGTGTTTCAATCATTTGATTTGGAATTTGATTTGGAAGTTAATTTGGAAGTTTGGTTTGAAGAAGGGGGCATGGATTGGGTTTAATGCTATAGGGTAGGCAAATTTTCCTAAATCTCTAAGGCATGACCTTTTCCCATGGCTAATCCTTCTAACTCTCTAGGTTGAGGTTAAGTGTTCACCTAATCACTAAAAATATCTTAAGAATAAAGAGTTCTTAGTGTGTATAAGAGTCATAGATCTATGATGTGGAAGTTGATATCTCACTCCAAAAGTGAGGTCAACAGGCAGCTAGCTAACTCCTCATATGCTTTAAAATCATGTAGGCAAGTCATATGATTTTGCAAGATAGTTAGATTATTATTATTTAGAAAGAAACTAAAATCCTTAAACTCACTCCCTAAGAGACTAGAGCATGAGTGGTCTGAGCCATGACTTAGTCTAATGCAAATCTTTTCAATTTTTATTTGATTTTGGACTCTTCATTTTAACAAAGGCCATAAGATTTTTTTATGTCTAAAGGCATGATGAAATGAGGTTATTGGCTAAATTAGAGATAAAGAGATATTTTTTACCACAAAGGAGACCCTCAAAGGTCAACTCTTCCCCTATCGTGCAAGGATGAAGACCCTCTACTAGCAAGAGTGAAGTAATATGGATGCATGATATTAAACATACAATATTTAGCTAAGGGGTTACTAAATCTTTTAATTATCTTGGTTTAATTCCTAGACTTTATGTGAGGTTATGGATTATTTAGAAAATTTAGTTATGAGTTGTAGTTTGGGTGGAAAATTTATTTTTCCCTAAGAGCCTAATCAGATCTAGGCCACAAATTAAATCACCATATAAGTAAGAAACTAAGAAGAGGAATGTTGTTTCTATTGCACAATTTAAACATAATATCAAGCATATTATAAATCTAACACAAAATAAAAAAAAAGGTCGATGCGGTGTTCCGCATAAAAAAGAGAAATGGGTAGCCGAGCTCTACTCTTATGCAACCCAGTATATGAAAGAATAATTACAATTTTACAAATGAATAAATGTTATGGGGGTTTTCTTATCTTCATTCTTCAAGTCTCCTTCATTTCTCCATTTGGATTTATTTGCTTCAAAGGCATCACAAGGTTGTGGTGTTTATTTTTGTGTTGTGTGTGTTTGTGTGAGGGGACACCAAGCAGATCTGTAGATGTACTCATTAGGGTGACTGTGTATGACATTAAGGAACAGTGTACTATCTCGAGAGATAGAAGTCACTACCCTACAATTTACATAATCATCTAATGAGGATTCCTAAGGCATGATGGGTCTTCGAATATACCAAAGACTTTTTCCCTACTTTACATAGACAAGTTAAGCATGGTTTATTTAAATCGGGTTCATTAAGTTCCGTATGTAGGCAAGCCTCCATAGCTAATTACATCCTAATGGAAATGAATCCCTTAAGAATACTATCTATTAAAGTAGGCAATTATTGTCTCTAAGGAATTCAAAGGTAGGACTATCAAAGGATTAGTTATATTTTTGAAAATCAAGTGGGAGAGGTCAAAAGGGAAGAGCTCTTATCAAAACTAAGGGAGATGAGTAGGGAGTGGTCATGATACTAGGAAGTCTAGTGAACACACCAATCTATCTTATGGTTGGGCTTTATACATTTAAATTTGAGAAGATTTATTTATTTGAGTTAAATTTTTATTAGAAGTTTAGGACTTACAATTCCATAATACAAGATTGTGGAAATGCCTAAAAGGTGAGGCTTTATGCTTATAGCCCGCAAAGGAAAACATCAATCTCAGATCCTAAATCTAGGGAGCTTTGGCGAGGGCTAAAGCACAATCTCAATCTAAGGTGAAAATGGGCATATGGTTTACCTGTACAAGAGAGAATAAACTACCCGATTATTGGTCTTATTACTTCTTAGAGTTGCAGCCAGCTAACTCCTCCTATACTTTAAATCTATGTAGACAAGCCTTATGCTTGCAAGATGGTTAGGCTGTTATTTACTTTAAAAAGAAATTAAGTCCTTAAACACACTCCATAAGAGACTAGATCATGAAGGGCATGAATCATGACTTAAATCTAATGCAAATTTTTTCAAGCTTTATTTGATTTTTGGACTTTTATTTTGACACAAGCTCTAAGATTTTGTATGCCTAAATGCAAGAGAAATTGGTTGTGGGATAAATTAAGAGAGGAAGAGGTGTTTTTCCATCAAAGGCTCCTACAGGTTAAGCCTTTATTCTCTGGCATAGATGGAAGCCCTCTCTTAGCAAGAATAGATGAATATGATATGCATGATATTATACATTCAATCATCCAACTAAGGGGTTGCTAAAAATTTTATTATCTTGATTTAATTCCTAGGTTTTTATGTGAGGTTACGAATTATTTTAAGATTTTAGTTATGAGTTGTTAATGGGATAGAAACTTTAGTTTGATGCTATAAGCCCAATCGCGTCCAGGCCACACAACAAGCACCAATCATAAAGAAATTATGAAAAGACATGCTATTTCTAAGGCACAAACTAAACAAAATAGCACACAACTTTATAAAACTATCACAAAAGAATAAAAGGATAGTACGGTCGGGTATGGCCATACAACCCAAAAAGAAATGTGGGTAGCCGAGTTCTACCCTTATGCATCCTAGTATGAAAGAATAAATTAGGATGAAAGAATAAATTATAATTATGAAGTGATAAGTGTTATGGGGGTCTTCACTTTTCATCCTCCATTCTTCACTCATTGTCCTCCCTTCATCTTGATTTGCTCTATTTCTTTCATTCTTTTGACTTGAGTGGGATGTAGCTTGCTCCAAAGGTATCACATGGTATATAAGATATGGTCTTATAACCAATGCTTATCCTTAATCCCCATCATGGAACTAAGTCGAGCTCATCCAATGCAAATCCCAAGCATCCAAGCCACGGGAAGGGGGAGTTCGACTAAAGCAATAAGCCCTTGAAGCAAGCTTTGGTCAATTGGAAGATCCATTACAAATTAAACCCTCAAATTTTCAATAGGGCTTTGTCTCCACTTGACGAAGCCACTTCAACGGTTGGAAGCGCTGGTGATAGCCTTCGGTGAGGTATGAATCAAAATTGAGCTTAGGTTGAAAATTGTTTAGTCTTTCATGAAGGGAATTGTAATCTGATCGAATTCACACTGTTAGATCTTCTTCTCTATGCTCCTTGATGGTGTGGGTTGAATCTTAGCCCAATTTGAGCTCAAATGAGCTCGAATCAAGTCATGGAGGATGACGTCACGCAGCAGGAGGGATGAATCATGGACCATTCATCTTGCGTATTTTGGATGGATGGTCCTGATTAAAATGTGTAGATTTGATGATTAGCCATGGGTTTTATCCTGCCGTTCGATCCTTGGACAGCCCAAGAGAAAGTGCATAGCGCCACCAGCTAACGCGGTAGCGGATTTGATAACTTAAATAACCAATCCCATTGCACCATGTGGAAAGTGCACTTTGTGTTAGCAGCCCACGTGGTGCTGACGTGATTAGTTATATAATTAAATTATTTAATGACCTATTAATCATTGAAACTTCCTAAATTCATAATTAAGTGTAGAAAAATCAGAAAAATATAATTGAGGGCACATTTTAAAGATAATTTGGAGGGAAATCCAATACAATTATTTCTAATTGATTTTGAACAGTGCATTTTCCTTAATTAGGATTTAATTGTAAACTTAATAACCCTAATTATTTTCTAATTATTTTATTAATCAATTCCAAACTTCCTAGTCATGTTTGGGGGATGACTTCTGCCTCCCCTAATTTTCTTGGAATTTATTAATGAGTTAATTAGAGAAATTAATTAATGAACCTCTAATTACCCCTTAAAAAAGTAAGAGCAATTAAGCATGTGAATAGTCATTTAATCACTTAATTGAGATAATTTAACATTGTTTAAGTGAAGAGGAGGTTAATGGAATGGGTTTGAGGTATTTTCCCTAAGTTAATCCCTAAATCCCCTTTCTTCCTTAATCCAAAGCTAATTAAGGATTAATCCACTAATGATTTTCTTAATTAATCTAAAAAACTTTCAAAATCAATATGAACTTAATCAATCTCTTTCTGGGTAGATACTTAAGTGTTCAATAACTTAAGTGCCTTTTAAGGAAATCAAATCCATCCTACTTGTGTGGGGTGGTTATGAAAGTACTTTTAGCTTAATTATTCATTAATTGTGAGCCAATTGCATTAGATCCCTTTCTTTCTTAGGAGCATTATCGATTTAAATTCCATGTGGTTGCATATCATATGTGGGTTCACAATTATTTGAATAATTATTTTAAGGAGGTGTAGGTAAGGGGTAATTAATGGATTTAATTTACACCTTAACCTAAACAAAACATAAAATAAATCTAATCATCCTAAAGTTAAACTAAACTAGTTCACACATGTAGGAAATGGGTTAGGACCTGCAAACTTTTTTCACATTTCCTAAATCAAATCAAACACAAAATTAAGACAAAAATCTCTTTAAAATAATTTAGATTCACTTTGAATAATCTTATCTTATAGGATTGTCCTTAGGAATTAATTAGGGTGAATGAAGTTACATACTTACATCACTTTATTGCTTTCCAAGCATGTTAAATGATTATTTCCCATATGAAATCATGCATTCATACCTTTTGAAAAATCAAATTAAAATGAAATGTTTCCCTTATGTCAAATTTCATGCTTTGGTTAAAGTAAGAATATGAATGGATATTATCACTACTAAATCAAAAATTATTTTTAAAAATCTAGAAATTAAAGATCATAAATGAAGGTATGCTATTTATAAATACTTATAAGCTTGCATGTGATTATAACATAGAATATGTTATGTGATTTTCTTCTCTTTTCTTAACATGATTTTGGGTAGGATTTGAAAAGTGTATAGTTCATTTGAAAAGAACATAACACTTGCTTAAATTCATTCCTATCCACTTCTATGTTATGACTTAAGAAGGATCTTCACATTACACATGTAAATTGCATAACCAAATCAAAAATAAAAAAAATCTTTTGCATGACTTCTCATCCATTCATTTGCTTTTGTACATGCACATGTATTTAAAAAAAGTGGTATATTAGTCTGGACATCTCAGGATTATGAGGCTTTAAGTAGCCCCAAGTAAGTCATGTAGCTTACACTCGTGGTGTAGAAAATAATGGCGCCGCACTCACTTATGTCTTTTATACATGTGAATATGGATATAAGTAATGAATGAAAGAGTCCCTCTTTTCTACTTAAATAAAGTCATGCATTCATGAAATATTCAAATTTTCTTAAATAACACCTCTTGGCATTCATCATCAAGGTGTGCTGAAGTGTTTGCACTGCATGTTTAGCTATGCTTAGGATCATCCATATGCATGGTGTACATGTTGGAAAAAAATAAATAGTTGTGTGTTTTGTGATAGTAATTCACCTAAATTAATCTTAAGATGACTTTCTTGTTGAATAGGTTTATTTAGAGTAAATTTAAACTTAGGATTAATTAGAACACTTAATAAAATATTCACTAAAGAAAAAATCATTAATGAATCTACCTTATAAATTACTCAAGGTAGGGATGAAAGAGAAGTTCTCTTCTCTTTTCTTCTCTTTACAACACTTAGTAATTAAGTGTAGGTTCATTCAAAGAAAATCAAATCATCAAATAAAATTGGAAAATCAACTAAACCACTTAAATTGAAACCCCCATCTAAATAGAATCTCTCACATTTAGAAAACTTCAATCCTAAAGCCTAATTAAGACATACCACATAAGCTTTAACTGACACACACATTAGGCTAAGTCACCATTTCTATCTTTATGTTAGGGCGATGCATGGTTTAATGCGTGATTTTGTTTTGTGATATAATGTTTTAGACTGGATGTTAGGGTGTATGTGCATAGATTGGATGGTAGGATGATATTAGTCTAATCATTATTTTCTGCAGGGGATTGTGCTTAAGGAATGCTATAGTAAAAAAATATAAATGCTTTTACTGAGCAGGTTGCTTATACCCCTAAGCATAATCCAAAATAAGCTAGGTGGACTTGGTTACCCATGTGTGGGGTGCTAAGTACAGCTTATTCATATACATGCTTGGGATTGTGTGGTGTGTTTAGCTAATCTCTATTTTTGAGGTTTTAGTTAAATTTACTTTTCTCATTTTTCTGTAAATTTTATAATTAAGGTTTGAAAAGAATGTTATGGGGCATTAAGATGAACATTGGTCATAAGATTATGTCTTATCTACTATGTGAAGCCTTTGGAGCAACCAAATTCCAACCAACCAAAATAAGAAAGGAAAGAAGAAAAGAAAAAAAATGAAGAAATGAAGAATGAAGACTCCCATAACATGAATTCATTTTTATTATAATTATTCATTTGTAATCTGAGTTGTATAAGAGTAGAGATTGGCTACCCATTTTTTTTGGGTTTGTATGGTGAAGCTCAACCATAAAGGCTTTTTATTCTTTTGTGCTAGCTTTCTAAAATTGTTTGATGTTTGTTTAGCTTATGCATTAAGATGACATATTTTCCTAGGTTCTTCCTTGCTTTGCTGAATGGCCTAGATACGATTAGGCTATTAGAGAAAAATAAATCTTCTACCCAATTAATTAACGCATAATTAAAATTAAATAACTCATAACCTCACCTAAAGCCTAGGGCATAAATCAAGAAATAAAAGATTTATAATCCTTAGGATGTTGTATGCTTCACATCATGCATAAAAATTATCTTGCTTCACTCTTGCTAATGAAGGGCTTCCACCTTTGCAAGAGAATATGGTTTAACCTTTGAGAGCCATGGTGGAAACACACCTTCTTTTTGCTAATTTTGGCCCATAACCAATTTCTCATGCATTAGGCATATGAATCCCATAGCCTCTGTCAAATAAGTTGTCTAAAAATTGAAAATAAAACTTAACAAAATTTGCATTAGATTAAGTCATTACTCATGCCCTAGATGATCTAGTCTCTTAGGGAGTGTGTTTAAGGACTTAGTCTCTTTCTTAAATAAATAATAACCTTGTTATCTTGCAAACACATAAGACTTGCCTACATGTATTTAAAATCATAAGAGGCGTTAGTTGGTAGCCACCCCCAGGCGATTGTAAGTCCAACAGTCGAGTGGTTTATCCTATCCTGTGGAGGTAAACCATATGCCCAATTTTCACTTTAGATTTATTTCATGCTTTGGCCCTCGCCAAAGCTCCTTAGATTCAGGATATGAGGTTGTTATTTTTCTTTGCGGGCTACAAGAATAAATCCTCGCCTCTTAGGCATTTTCATGATCTTGTGTTGCAGAATTGTAAGCCCTAGATTTCTAATAAAAATCAACTCAAACAAATAATTTCCCTCAATTTTAAAAATATAAAGCCCAACTATAGGGTAGTTTAGGATGCTCACTAGGCTTCCTAGCATCATGAGCATCCCCTACTTATCTCCTTTTGGTTTCAAAAATAACTCCCTCCTTTTGATCAATCCCACTTGATCTTCCAAAAATAACCAATTTATTAATAGTCCTATCTTTGAAATCTTTGGAGACAAATGATCATTTACCTTAATCGAGAGTATTCTTAAGGAATCTCATTCCTTAAGATGTAATTAACTATGGGGGTTTGCCTCCATAGGAAATATATTGAACCCGGTTTAAAATAAACCCTACTTTACTTTTCTATGTAAAGTAGGGGAAGAATCTCTAGTACATTCGAAGACCCATCATCCTTATGAGTCCTTATTAGGTGATTAGGTCCATTGTAGGGTGGTGACTTCTATCTTCCGAGATAGTACACCTTCCCTTAATGTCGTACTCGATCACCTTAATAAGAACATCTGTGGATCTGCGTGGTGTCCTACCAAGCATAAATTTTTTTTCATTTATTCATTTAGATGAAGATAAAATGTTTTTCACCCACAGCTTGGTTTGGCTCAATTGATGACTTGACCATGTTCAATCATTGACCATGAATGGGTTTGGATCAATGGTTTCAATCAATTTTGCATATGGTGGATTTTGGCTAGTTTGGGTTTCATTTGGACTAAGTGTTGACTTGGTAAAAGGCTAGGTTTGACTTGGTTTGACCCAATTCAATGTGGTTGATCACCCCATGATGTTTGTTGATCATGATTGAGGTTTAGTTGGGCTTAGTTCAATCCAATTTGGGTTAGATTAGAACATGGCTCAAAAAGGTCCTTTAGGTCACTTTAGGTCAAGTGAGCCTAAATGGGTCAATTGGCTGGATCAAGGCTTGATTTAAGTTTAATTGAAGTTGCATATAGACTTAGGATTGAAATATAAATCCAATTGCAATTAGCTTGGAGCCAAGTGGGTTTTGATTCATATGACAATTTAAAGTCATAAGGGTCAATTTAGGTTTGGTTTGGGTTGACTTGGAATTGGTTTGATAATGGTGGTTTATGTTTATATTTGGATCAATGATTGTAGGAATAATTGAATCATGAAGAAATCTATGAGTTTTGAGTTGATTTGAGTTTCATTTAGCCAAGTTTAAAAATTTGGCTAAAAGGGATGAAATTGAGAATTTGGTTTTGGTCATTTGAATTTATATTTCATTTATATTTATGAATATGAATGAATATATAAATGGGTCATGAGAAAATCACTTAAGTTTGGAGTGATTTGAAAGAAAATTTGATTAATCTTAGGGGTATAAGTTGAAAAGGGCTAATTTTGGTTTTGACTTGGTTTGATTTATTTTTGATAATTGGAGGGTGGGTATCATTTATATTTATGAATATAAATGAAGGAATGATTGATTTATAAAAAAATCAACCAAGTTTGAGTTTATTTGAAGGAATTTTGGCTAAGGACATGAAGGTGGCTCATATGGCTTAGGAAGAGATTTTTGGAATTTAAATTTGGAGTTGATCATGGATGTCAATCATTTGGAATCTGAAATTGACTTGTGATTTGGAATTTGATTTGAGGTTGGATTTGATGATTGAGAAAATTAATTGATTTGGGATTGATTTGGATTTGGTTAAGGCTAAGGCCATAAGATAAAATCAAAAGGGCTTAGGAAGGGAATTTTGGAATTTGAATTTGGTGATGGATTTCAATCATTGGGTAGTTGGGAATTTTAGGTTTCATTTCGAAAGAAGGAAGCAATGATTGGGTTTAGGCTATCAGGTAGGCAAGTCTTCCTAAATCCTTAAGGCATAACCTATTCCTATAGGTAACTCTTCTAAATCTCTAGGGTTAGGCTAAGTGTTCACCTAATCACTAGAAGTGTCTTAAGACTAAGAAACTCTTTGTGTCTATAAGAGTCCTAGACCTATGATGGGGAAGTTGAATGCTCACTTAAAAAATGACATCAACAAGGGCCTCCCAGGACAAAGCCTTTTAGCTACTACTCATCCTAATCCCCAATAAAAGTAATCCTAATTCCTATGCAAAATTACATTAAAATAAGAAATGTAAATCTAACGACATTTGCAAAAAAAGTGTTAGCTAAACACACCATACAACCCAAGAAGTTATAGAAATAATTTGGACTTAGCACTCTACACATGGGTAACCAAGCCCACATGTCCTAATTTAGATTATGCTTAGAGGTTAAGCAACATTTAAAAGAGAGCATTTGTATTTATTTTAAGCACCCCTTAAGCACAATCTCCTATAAAAAATATGATTAGGTTCATCATGACCTAACAACATCCAGTCTATGAAGCCTACACCCTAACATCTAGTCTATAATAATACATCATAAAACCAAACATACATTACTCCATGCACCACCCTAACATAAAGCTAAAAGTAGTGGCTTAATTCTAAAGTGTGTGTATTAAGGTTTGTGTGGTATACCTTAACTAAGCTTTGCTGTGATTTTCTAAGTATGAAAGGATTTAATTATAAAGGATGATTTCACTTTAAGTAACTTAACTGATTTGCAAGTTTTACTTGATGTTTTCTTTTGTTGCATTTAGTTTACACTTAACAACTAAGTGTTAAAAAGAGAAGAAAAGAGAAGATCACTCTCATTTATCCCTACCTTAAGCCACATATAAAGCATATTAATTACTCAATTCTCTTTAATGAATGTCATATTACATACTTTAAATTAATCCTAAGTTTAGGTTAACTTTAAATAAACTCATTGAATAAGAAAGGCATCTTAAGATTAATTAGAATAAATTACTATCACATGACACATATTCATTTATTTCTTCCCATTATATGTAACATGCACATGATCAAACCTTAAGCATACATATACATGCAACATGTATTAGCACACTTAAATGATGGATGTAAACATGTATTTTGGAATTTATATCTTCCTTTTGATTGAATTATTTTATCATATTAATTTAAAGCTCTATCTAAATTCTTATACAAAAATACATAGGAATGAAATTAAATAGGTACGTGTCATTGTTAACAAGGGAAATGAGGTAATCAAATGACCTCCTTGGGGCTAGCTAAAGCCTCATGTTCCCAGGATATCCAAACTATATGCCCATCACATTCAAGCATATATAATGTTGCATACATGAACAAAAGAAAGAGAGCTCTGAGTCATATGATTAGTTAATTCAACAACTTAATCATTCATGAATGCATGGATTTTTGATAAAAGATAATGGGTTCTAATTTCATAATTAAATATACACACACATGTATAAGAGACATAAGCTAGTGCATACCATTGTTAACTAGAAAAGTGAGGTAATCAAATGACCTCCTTAGGGCTACTTAAAGCATCAGATTCCTGAGTTGTCCAGACTAAATATTTATTTTTTTCAAATACATATGGATATATACATAAAACTAAGGAAGGAAAACCATGCAAAAGTTATATTTTTATTTGTTGGAACAGTTATGCATATGAAGTAAAATCTTATCCAAATTCTAATATTGAAATACATAAGATCGAAATCAAATGGAGTACGTGCCATTGTTAAACTAGGGAAGTGAGATAATCAAATGACATCCTTGGGGCTAACTAAAGCCTCGTATTCTCAGGATGTCCAAGATATATACCCATTAACACTCTTACTTATATAAATCAATATATGAATGAAAGAAAAGAAACTTTACTTTATACACTTAAGCTATAATCACATACTTCTCCTATGTATTTATAACTAGAATATATAATCATTCCATTATAAGTTTTGGAAAATAGATTTGGATTTAATAATGATAATAGCCACACATATATTAATTTAAACCAACACATGCAAGCTTGACATAAAGGAAATCATTTGATTTAATTAATTTTTGGAAAAAGATGAATGCATGTATCAAGTGGCATACAACATTTAATATGTTTGGAAAGAAATAAAAAGACATAAGCACATGATTGCATTCAATTCAACTAATTCTTGAGGACAATCATACTAAATAAATTTATTTAAAATAAACCAAAGTTTCTTAATGTCATTTTTAATTTTATATTTGATTTAATTTAGGAAATATGAGAAAGGTTTACTAATCTTAGCTCCATTCCCCATGTGTGAGTTAATTTGATTTAATGAAAAGAAATTAGGTTGATTTTATGGATTAATTAGGTTAAGGTGTGAATTAAATCAATTAATTAAACCCTTACCTATGTTATCTTAAGATAGTTAATTAAATGATTATGAGTTAATGTAATATGTAAATGAATTGAAAAGCAAATAGCAATTCTCCTATGAAATGAAAGAAACCTAATGCAATTAGCTCTCAATCATTAATTAATTAAGCTTAAGATACTCACTCAATTACTTTTAGGATTTTCTTACACATGTGAGCTAACAATAATTTCATTAATCACTTTTTAGGTTATTAAAGACCTAAAGCTCTATCCAAGATTTCAATTAATTAAGATTCCATATGATTACATTTTCAACTTGATTAATTAAGAAATTTGATTAATTGATTAAGCTTTGATTAATTTAATTAATGAAAATGAACTTAGATAAATAGATTAGGAAAGAGGCCATAATCTTATCTCCTGAGTTCACCCACTGTTAAGGAACACTTAACCACTTAATTAATTAATCCATTCTGCTCAAATGATTAATTAAACTTTAATTTAATTAAGATAGTAATTTGGTCTTAATTAATTAATTCTCTTAATTTAAAAAGTAATAAATATCAAGAAAATTAGAGAAGGCAGAGGCCATCTTCTTAAACAATCTCCAAAAATTTGGGATCAATCACTTGAATGATTAGAGAGTAATTAAGCTAATTATATTTTCATTAAACCTTAATTAAGCTTTATTTACTATTCAAAACCAATTTAAAGTATTTTTATTAAATTCTCCTCTGAAAAACCTTTAAAATGAGCTATTATTTGTATTTTTTGGATTTTTCTATAATTAGTTATGAATTATGGAAGTTTCAACCTTAAAAATACATTAAATAACCTTAATTAAGCCTAATCCAGTCGGTGCCACATGGCACGCTGATGCGGTGTGCTTTCCTCTTGGTGCCACAGGATTGGCTATTTAAGTTGTCACATTCGTGAGTTGAGTTAGCAGTGGTGGACACGGTATTTATCTCCTCCTTTCGATATCGGATCGGATGACATAGATCAAATCCACTATGTAAAGAGAGGAAATAAGGGAAATATAACATGGTTTGATTAGAGCCGTTTGTTCCAATCACGTGGAATGGATGACCCATGATCTTCCTTCCTGCGAGTGAAGAACGATAGCTTGGATGGGCTTGGTTCAATCCAATTTGGGTTGGATTAGAACTTAGCTCAAAAAGGTTCTTTAGGCTAAGTGGACCTAAATGGGTCAATTTATTTGGTTTTGGCTTAATTCAAGTTTAGTTGAACTTATATATGAGCCTAGGATTGAAATATAAATTCAACTGCAATCAATTTGGAGTCTAATGAATTTTGGCTCATTTGAAGTTTTCAAGTAAAAGGGCTAACTTGTGCTTGACTTGGGTTAACTTGAGTTTGGTTTGATAATTGTAGGTTTCATTTATATTTGGATAGATTATTGATGGTTTCCAATCCAAGCTTAGTATGATAGGGTTAGTTTGAATGGAGTTATAGGATTGAAGTGGGTTAACTTGAGTAAGAAGCCAAATTGGCTTGGAGCTTGGATTGGAAATCAAATTCAAACATGGTGAATTGATTAGCTTGAGGTTGAAGTTTCAATCATTTAGTTTAGATTAAAAGTTATTGATGGGTATGAGGGTCAGTTTAGGCCTTAGGGCTAGTGGAGCCTACTTGTCCTAAGGTAAGCTCTAGGCCTTAGGTTATGCCTTATAAATCCTTAAGCTTGGGTTTAGTGTTCCCTTAGTCACTAGAAGTGTCCTATCACTAAAGAAACCTGAGTGTTTAAAAGAATCCTAGACCTAGGATTATAATGAATAATTCACACTCCAAAAGTGAGGTCAACATGACTCATTTGAACCTTTTAGGTCAAATAGACTAAATTGGATTACTTAAATCTAATCGATTTAGTTGGATTGATTGCTAGTGTTGGAGTAGTTTGAAATTATCCATTGGATGATTAGGATAATTGATAAAATTGAATTGATCTTGGTTTGCTTGGGTTAGTTTGCATGGAGTTATAGGATTGAAGTGGGTTACCTTGAGTTAAGAAGCCAAATTGGCTTGGAGATTGGAATGGAAATCAAATTTAATCATGGTCAATTGATTGGCTTGAGGTTGAGGTTTTAATCATTTGGTTTAAATTTAAAGTGATTGATGGGTATGAGTGTCAGTTTAAGCCTTAGGGTAAGTAGAGCCTACTTGTCTTAAGGTAAGCCCTAGGCCTAAGGTTATGTCTTACAAGTCTCTAAGCCTATGTTTAGTGTTTTCTTAGTCACTAGAAGTGTCATAGCACTAAAGAAACCTAAATGTATTGAAGAATCTTAAACCTAGGATTGGAATGAACTAACCTCACTCCAAAAGCAAGGTCAGCATGACTCATTTGAGCCTTTTTATATTAAAAGGGCTAATTTTGATTACTTAAATCTAAATGATTTAGTTTGCTTGATTGCAAATGTTGGAATAATTTGAACTGATCCATTGGTTATTTAGAATAATTGAGAGAATTAAATTAAGTTTGATTTTCTTGGGTTAGTTTGAATGTAGTTATAGGCTTTGAAGTGGGTTAGCTTAAGTTAAGTTCAAATTAATTTAACTTGGAGTTTGGATTGAAAATAAAATTCAACCAAGGTCAATTAATGGTTTTAGGTTGAGGTTTCAATCATTTAGTTTAGGTTCAAATAAATTAATAGATATGAGTGTCAGTTTAAACCTTAGGGTAGGTGAAGCCCACTTGTACTAATGTAAGCTCTAGGCCTAAGGTTATGCCCTACAAGTCTCTAGGACAGGGTTTAATATTCCCTTAGTCATTAGAAGTGTCCTAGCACTAAGAAAACCTAAGTGTCTAGAAGAATCCTAGACCTAAATTTTGAGTGATCAACTCTCACTCCAAAACTGAGGTCAACATATCTCAAAATAAATTTGGATTTTTTTTGAAAAGAAATTTAAACATATCAATTATTGCATCAATCCTCAAGTTTTACATGATAGTATCTCTTTTCAAAATGTATCTTACTATGCATCTTTGGTTTATGCCAGTTACTCTAGAGTTGAAAGGGGTTTTTTATGAGACCAACTATTTTCATTTGCTAATTATTTTAGTGGCCCTAGTGGGATGGGGCTGATTTCAATATTGTATTATCTCAAGCTAAAAGAATGGGTGGTTCCTGGCCTAATTTAAATTCTATAGATAAGTTTTCTTATAGGATTATGGACTATAACTTTGTGGACATTGGCTTCATTGGGTCTGCTTTTACCAGGAATAAGTCTAAGCTGTTGCAAAGATTTGATCATAATCCTTTTTAACAATTAGTGGATTGATAATTATCCTCTTACTTTTGTGGAGCACTTGAGTATGACATCTTCGGATCACACACCTTTACTTTTCTCTATGAGAAATCATTCTAAAAGTAATTCTAATTTTTTTAGATTTCCAAACATGTGGTTGAAAGATCAATCCTTATATAAAGGTACTATAACAACTGATTATACAGTAATTGGACTTGTTATGACTTGCATGTTTGTTTTATGTTCACTAATTTTATTTTGAGTTTTGGAGTTTAATTTTATTTTGTTTTATTGGTAGATTTTTCGTAATTTTGATTAGACAAAATTTTTAACACGTAGAAATTTTTATATTGTATTTAGTTAAATTTTGATATGTGTTTTATACACGATTCATAAACCGTCTTTACCATATTATAGAGCACTCTTGATTTTATTTTAAGCAAATTTTTATTTATTTTTATGAGCATCATAAATACAAAAATAGAAGGATTCCTATTATAATTATCATTCTTAAGAAATTTGTACCCCCTTGTAAAAGTGGGTTTTCTAGAAACATATAGTGTTTGTTTCACAAATTGTTTTGACCTATATGTTATAAACATGATGTTTAATTTATTAATTTTTTTATAATTTTTAATGTTGTGGATTTCAATGTATAAAATAATTTATGTAAAATTTTAATTAAAATAAAATAATTTGAATAATAAGCAATATATCCTTTTTACATAAAAATAATAATAATAAATTTGTTTATAAAATAATCTAATGCACTTCTCATCCTTACGTTTTTCACTTTTCCTAAACCGTGATTAGTTTAGAGAGAAAGGGAGAGAAAGATAGAGAGAAAGTGTGATCCAAGGGTCATAGAGTCAATTTCGTTCGTCGGGTTGGTTGGGAAAATTGTCTAGCTCTAGATAGGCTACTATTTACCTACTTCAGATTTCAATTCATTGCTTGTGTGTGCATTTTTTATATTTTACTTGGTTGTATTTTGTATAAACTAAAAAACTTTTGATATGTTGTAGAATGAACTATGCTATGCATATTGACATAGAAAAATAAAGTTTTTATCCGGTATTTTGTGTTGTAGAACATTTTATATTTTTTTCTAAGTATATCAAGCTTGATAAAAATTGCAATAATACAAGAAAAGCTTTAAAATATTATTTTAGACATTACATATTAATGAATTTGTAAATTATGATTATTGACATACACACACAAATTTACCTGAAATTCCAAGTGCTAGTTGTGATCACTGATATGTATATATTTCTACAACATGTTTAATAATATTTATATATGCTAAAAATAATAATATTGAATGCTTAAGTATCAATATATATGTGCAAAAAAGATGGAAAAGGGAGGGAAGTGTAGGTGGCTGGATAGTTGTATATTATGTGCATTCAAGTGGAGTTATAAGGGCTTGTGCACCTACAAAATTATACATTTATGCATTTTATATGCTTGAACAGATTTGAACAAGTGGAGTTAAAAGTGAAAGGTAGACATAAGGGGCAAAGGGAAAATTACAAAATAGTCTAAATAAAGAAAAAAACTATTATTTTATGTTATCTTATTTTATTATGATATCAAATTATTTACACCATACTTGATAGACATAACATGCGACTTATTGAAATAGAAATGATCAGTTCTTTTTTATTTTTTATTTTATGTATTGAAAACTATAGTAAATTTTAAGTAGCCTACTGAGCTGTGGTTGGTCACCCTTGTTATATTTGCATGTGTTATTATAGGAAGGGGTAAGTCTCAAGTTGAGTAGAGGCTTTTCGTTACTATTGAGAGCTTGAGTTTAAGTATGTTTTTACATTAGATATACTCTTTTACAGTCATAATAGTATACATGTTTTGTTGGTGAAAAAAGCATACAATGATTGTTATTATGTGTAATTTTATTTATTTATTTATTTTTGATATTTCTATGATAATAGTGACTCTATTTTGTGTAATTAAAGAGAAAAATTCTTACAAATAAATCTTAGGTATTTAACTAACTATTATCACTCAAGATGATGTGACCCATCTTGATATGATGGTTTACATTCGGTTGGGTTGTGACAGTTACTAAGAGTAATTGGACCACTCCTATTATGCCAGATAATGATGTTGCTAGTATGAAAATATTTTGGCATAAAAGAAGTAAATAAAATTACTTTAGAGATTCACAAATTAGAAAATGACTTTAGAGATTCATAATTTGTACTGCTCCTACATTGGTATTATATTGTGAATCTCTAAAAATCATTCTCTATTTTAGAACTTAAGGCTAGAGATTTCAAATTAAAAAATAATTTTAGAGATTCACAATATTGTACCAATGCAAATCTTTTATCTAACACTAAAAGTGAACTTTCTATTTTTCATGAAATGGAGGATGGCTATTGGAGACAGGAATTGGCCTACAAATTTATTTTTGAGGGTGACCATAAAACTAGGTAGTTTCATGCTTTGGCCAATAAAAGAAGATCCTTAAAATTAAAATTGATAATGGTGATTGGTTTGAAATAGAGGATGTTATTGTATCTTCTGCTTTAGAGCAATTTTCTTATCACTTTAACAAAAAATTATGTTAGGAACCTCTTCCTCATCCTAAAATTATTCCCAATTTTATAACTAAAAAGGGTAATGTTGTGCTCTTTGCTCCTCCTTCTTGGGTGGAGATATATGATATTGTCTCTACTATGAATCCTCATTCTATTCCTGATCCAAATGTTTTAAGTTCATAATTTTTTAGAAATATTGGTAATTTTGAAATTTGATGTTAAGGATTTAGTTTTAAATTTTTTTTAGGGACAACTTTTTCCCATTTTTTTAGAAGTACTTATATTATTGTAATCCCTAAGATTCTGAGCCCCCATACTTGATTGGACTTTAGACTGATAAGTCTTTATACTTTTTCAATAAGCATACCTCTAAAGACTTTGCTAATAAATTGGCTATGTTACTAAGATTATCTTTAGAAACTAAACTTGTTTTGTTAGTGGTAAAACTATTTTTAATAATATTTTACTTGCCCAAAAATTAATCCATGACATTAATATTAAGTCCAGAAGTTCTAATATAGTGTTGAAACTTGACATTTCTATATCCTATGATTGTCTTAATTGAAGCTTTCTTTACAAAATAATAACTTTATTTAGTTTCCACTCTAACTTTATTAATATCCTTGAAAACTATATTGAATCACCCCATTTTTTCATTATTAATGGAAAAATTGATGACTTCTTTAAAGCTACTCATGGGCTTACGAAAGATGATCCAAAATCTTTAGACCTTTTTATTATAGCTATGGAACACATTTCTAGAAGTTTAAAAAATGTTTATGCACTATCTTCAAATAACATATCAGACATTTGGTAGCTCTTCGGTGTCCAACCTCAGTTTTGTGGATGACTTCATAATTTTCATGAATGGGTTTGCCCTTGCCAATTACAAAAATCAAAACTTTTTTTATATGTTTCAATCAATTAATGTTTTAATTATTAATAACAAAAAAGCTCTTTCATTGTCCTATCTTCTATCTATGTTAATAAATTGAATAAATTAAAGAATATATTAAGATTTAGACACCAAACACTCCCTCTCGAATACTTGGGTGTTTCTCTTTATTAAGGAAAAACAATCTTAATTATTTGATGACTTTATGTTATTATCCTTCTTTGGTTGGTTAACTCTTATGAAGAGTGTCTTGTGCTTTTTTTTATTTATCTATTTCAAACTGTTAATCTTATAATGTCTGTGAATAACCATATTGAAAAACTTTTCAACAAATTCTTTTGTGGGTCCACTAGTGATTCTAAAAAGGTCCATTAGGCATCTTGGAGTGATTGTTATGGCCCTTTTTTGAAAGGGGGACTAGGATGTAAATCTTTGGAAGAACTTTTTCAGATTTTGTCTATTAAACTTTGAAGGGCTTCAGAACTAGACATGGTCTTTGGGCTAGTTTTATGAGTGAAAAATATTATTAAGATAAACGTCCCCTAGTTTTTTTTTCTAAAGGTCATGAATCTCTTGTTTGGAGAATACAAAATGGGAAGCAAAGAACTTGATTTAATGGGGCCTTGGAAAAGGCTTTATTTACTTTTGGTAAGATAATTGGATTGGGTGGGACTCCTTAGACTCTTATTTTAATATATACTCCATGATTTTTATGAAAATTAAAATGTTTTTTTAATCTAAATTGATGGAATCAGTTTGATCTTTATAATGTGATTCATAAAGATTTGACTAATAAAATTATCCAGATTTCTCTTGATCCATCAACCAAAGATCATCCTTTTCTACATTTCTTAATTATGAACAATTCACTTACAAAAAGGTTTGGACCAATATTAGAATTAAATAGGATTCCTTATTTTTTTCTTAAATATCTAGCATAATTTGATCCAAATTTATATTTCTATATTATGTTAGAGGATCTTAAATGACTATATTTTATCAATAATACACTTAGAAGGAAAGGAATTTATATTACATCCAAATGTTAATGTTGTTAAGCTTATGAAACCATTAATTATATGTTCTTAATGGGCCATATTACTACTCATGTTTGGGCTTATTTTATTTGGCCTTAATATAATTGGTAGATCTAAGTCTACTAAGACCTTCCTAGATATTTGAATTGCTACTATTAAGCTTAGTGGTAAGGGTAAATGATAAAATTAAAGTCATTTTATTTAATGCTAGACTCATTAAAAAGATAAGTTTTAGAGATTGTTATCATTTAGATTCTCATTTTGACACTCTTCTAAATGGAAAATTTTCTAACCAATATCTAAAAATTCTTTATTGGCTTAAACCCCAATAAAATATTTATAAAGTCAATACTGATGGCTCTGCATAAAATCATATGATTGGTTATGGTGGACTTATTAAATATTGTTTTGGTAATGTATAGTCGCTTTTCGATCCTCTTCCAGCAATTTCAATAATTTATGTTGATTTTTTGCCTTAAATTATGCTTTGGAGCTTTGTGATAACTTTAGCATTTATAATATTTGGATTGAAGTTTATGCAATGCTAATTTTACACTTTATTAATGCTGATAAAGATTGGAATGCGAAAACATTTTATATTTTGAGAAAATATAAAAGCTTGTTAAAGAGCTTGAATTTTATGATTTCTCATAATTGGAGAGAGGACAATGCTTGTGTTGATTGTTCAGCTAAAAATAGGTGCTGTAGAATTGACTTTGTGGAATTTTTCAATGAAAAATTGATAAGGAATTGCTTGGCCTTGTTTGGATAAAGTTGGTATTCCTTATCACGAAACCGAAAATATGATTTTGGTCTTTTTTTTATCTTGTTGATTGGTGTTGGTTTTTGGATATTACCTGCTCTTTTGGTTTATGTAATTGCAGAAGTATAGTTTTTTTTTTCTTTTATAGATTTTCTTTTTTGTCTATGCTAAAGTGATTATATATTTCATTTATGTTGAGAGGGGTTGATTTTCATAGTTTCTCTATATATGAACTTACGGTATCAATGTTTGATTACTGCAGCTTCACTACAAGGTGTCCTTCAGTTTTTTTTCTACAGACTGCTATGCTTTTGGATTGCTACAACTTTCTACAAGGTCTTGATTTTATTTTTAATTTTTTAATTTTATTTTTTTGTTATTCTCTATGTTGGTTTGTTGGATTACTATTGTTAAATTTTTTCTATTACATAAAACTTTGTATGTGGATTTCTATTTTGACCTAAATTTGATGGTTTAGATGGGTAAAGATCCTACTAAGGCTGAAATGGACTTCTGTTATCTGAGTTGTTGAATTTCTTATAAAATTACTATTGGATTTTTAGGTTTTGTTAACTCGGACCCGGTCCTAAGACGAAACCTGAAAATAAAATGTGCAACATCCTTAGACACCAAATTTAAGCATTCAGTGTAGTGTCGGGGCCCATGTGGATTTTTTTAGGAATGCTTGCATAATTTTAGGGTATTGAATTTGAGTTTTAGTCATACTTTATAATATGTGCAAGAATTCAATTGAAGCCTTAATTAATTTCTTTTGTTCGCTTGTACGATGTGTTGCGAATCCAGTGGCATAATGGAGAAAAATTAGATTTATATTTGCACTCAAAATATTGTATCTTTGCTTGACTTGTTAATAAACATTTAACTCTCCATTAGTCATCATATTCAATTTTTGTTCTCCCCAAGCAAGCTATTATATCTTTCTTAAGCAAGTTTATCCAAATTGAAGCTCCTTTGAAATATGAGTCATTTATTTTCTAAGAAGTCATGACCATACTTGCTAATAGGTTATTTAGTTTCATTGAGAATTTCTTATGAAGCTAATCTGATTTTCACTTTAGCTTGAAAGTAGCACTCAACCAATCTCTTGTGTTTTAAACTTGACTTTAAGCGCAAGATTTAAATGATCCTTTTAAATGCTACATTCATGAATGATCATGAGTTTCCTAATGTAATTTATACTTGTGAGAAAGCTATCAAATTACTTACGTACTTTTATTTTCAATTTGGAATTGAACATTTGAATTTACCACCAATCATTTCCCTTTGGTATTCAATTGAAATTCTTACTTCACTTGATGTCGAATGTGATTGTTTAAACATTCAATTGATTTTATTCATATTGATTACTTGTTAATGAATTTAACATTTCAAATGTTCAAAAAGAAGCTTTACTTACATGAAAATTTCATGCTTGTTAAAAAAGAAATTTCAAACTTATTATGAGTCTTTTGTGAGTTTAGTATTGGCCTCCTCAAATTTTACTTAGATTTTAAATAAGTGTTCTATTCTTTCAAAATTTCTCTTTAATTACTCTCACTCTATTTCTCTTTTATTTAACATTTATCTTCATGTTTATCATATATCTTTTTATTTAACATAAGTTTAGATGATTTTCATTTGAATTTGTTTAAGTCTTAAATTTCAATCTAAATTTTGGCAGTACTCCGGTGTTATCCCTGCATAGGGGGGGCTACATCGAAACTATTTTGGCCTACCCGACATGCCCTAATGAGCGAGCGACCAGTGTCCTATGACACCATAGCCAACTTTCAATCTCATTATGCCCTAATGAGCATAACAAGACCCTCAATCACCTCCATAAAAGCAAATATATATGGAACTCTTGGTAGGCCTAGTCGTCTCCCTAGGTGTTGAACTCCAAGAAGGTGTATGCATCGCCGCCAGTGTCCAGCTTCGATGCCTTCTCGTAAAGATTGTTGACCGATTGAACTACCATGGATATAATTTAGGGTTTCAAAAGGACTACCTTCTTGTCTTGTTTGAGAGGGATTGGGTTTGGAAGGGGAAATCTGAGAAGGGGGGACGGTTAAGCAGAAGAGGAAGGAGACTAGCGATGGAAGAGAAGAGAGAAGTTTTCTTGCAATTAGGGGAAGAGTGGAGGGAACAATTGCTTGCAATTTTAGGGGGAAAAGATGGGATCGCAAGCGGGAGTAGTTTTTTGGCTTACGGTTGGGGAAACTGGAGCGAGAGGTTGCTTATGATTGAGGAAACTAGAGTGAGCTATCGCTTGCACTTGAGGAAGATAGAGTCGAGGGTCAACAAATGTCCCCTAATAAATATGATTCATGTATAGAGTGAGTCACGTTTGCTGAAAATCGATTGACCCTTTGGGTTGGACATGGAACTTGGATCACTTCAGCTTCAATTGCAATAACTTACGGAGCTTTGATAGAATTTATTATTAGTATGATGCCTTATCTTGGACATGCTAAATGACGGGATTGATCAATTTTTCAGAATTGACTTGTCGGATAGATAAAAGCTCTTCCACCATCTACTCTCTACTTCGATGGATTTGTTAAAGATTTCTTTCTTCTATGTTATTACAGATTTGAGTTTCCTCCAACCCCAGCTTCGTGCTTGGTCGGGTTTGATGGAGAAATTAGTTTGCTTATTTTGAGATTTGTAATTTCTTATGTCCTACCTTTAAGCTTGATGGACTTGATGAAGGATTGACCTAATTTGTCCATATTGACTTATCAAGAAGTGCATGTATATCTTCAGTAATATGCTTGCTGCTTTGACGGACTTATTGAAGGATATGTACAGATGACCTAGCCTTTTGGTTTATATTAGGTCTATAATGTTGAATAGAGAGTTATAATGTGGGCTTGTCGCCTGTACTTTACTTGATGAGAAGATTATGATCTATGTGTTGTAAGAAAGAATAAATTGAAATATCAACTAATAATATTGACTTATGGCGCTGAATTGAGAGTTTTTTGGTCTATCAAGCAAGTAGAAAGATCTCTTGGATTCTGATTACTTGTGATCACTAAGCTGGATCTAGTTTGAGATTGAATAGCTCTGGCAGGCTTTGCTTGAGTGAGGAGAGTGTCAGTAACTCAATAATTTATAGGCTTGTTGAGTTCGACCTTCAGAACCTGCTCAAGTCTTCGACTTAAGTTGTGATGGGTTGGTGATTTGGTCATCGGACTAACGAACGGGGACTCTTTCACTGTGATCTTTTCTTATGACTTGTTGAGTGAGGAGATCATCAACAACTTGGCTATTTGTGGGCTTATTGAGTTTGACCTTTAGAACCCATATGTGTCCTAAACTTCAGAATGTAGATGTTGATATTTTTTTCAATTTAATTGATTGAAGCTTCCAAAATTGAAAGTTCTTCAGACCTGATCTCTGACATTTGAGGAATTTAAGAGATGAACTTTTGATATTTAGGACTATCTTTTCATGTGTAGAAATAGATTTTTTTTATTCCTGCAAGAACCAACAATTTTAACAACAATAATTATGGATATATTTAGGGATCTCGGCATAAAGCTCGATATCAACCTGAATATATATACAGGAAGACCCCTTGTTTCACAAGAAAGGATTGAACAACTTTGATTATAAAAAACTAAACAAAAATGCCCCCCTAAATTTTTGTATCTTAAGTAAGTATATTTATTTATGGATCTCGGCATGAAGCACGATGTCAACCTAAATACATATATTAAAAAACAAATGTCCCTTGTCTTGCAAGGGGATTTCTATTATACTTCAAGAATGTATTTATCATGTATAATACTTTTTTAGGTATCAATCATTAATTGGTGGCATTGGTTTTTCACCATTCAGGTCAATGAGTTGGGAAGCCCCTCCTTGATACAACTTTTCATTAATAAAAGGACCCTCCCAATTAAACTCAAATTTGCCATTGAATTTTTGATTAGGAATAATTGGTCTTCTCAGCACCATGACCAATTCCCCTTTTTTTGGAATGTTCAGGGTCACATTGTATGATCAAATGCTTTGGACATCCTCGCTCGATAGACTTCTAAATTTGGTTGAACATAGAGCCTAACTTTATCAAGTGCATCAAGCTCTTCCATCTGTAGATGGGCATTTTCACCTTGGGTGAGATCATGTTGAATGGCTACTCGGAGTGAATATAGTTCAACTTCAAGTGACAAGACTGCTTCAGCTCTAAATACTGATGCATAAATAATGAATTTTAGGGTAGTATAGTCGAGATGTCACATCATTATCTTTCTTTAAGGCAGTTTCACTTCAAGGCTCTGACCTCCAAATTTGTTTACCTTTTTGCTAGGATCTTTTGACGGTGGATTCTTAGACCAGTGTTACGCCTTGATGCTCACCATGTGGGACTTGAATTAGTAGAAATCTTGCCCGAGTAGTAGGAGAAGGTTTCCTTGGAGGAGTTGTTAGTGTTTTCTCTGGAATAGAGAAAAGAAATGACACCACATAAAATTTAGGAATATTTTATTTAGATGACCAAATATGGCATTAAGGAATAAGCATATTATCTTGAAAGATAAACATGATCTCCTATAATGGATTCAATCATTTCAATAAAAGACTCCTAAGGCTAATGGGTCTTTCATGCACCAGAGTATTTTCCCCTAAACTACATGGAAAAGTAGAATGTAGTCTATTTTATCCTGGGATCATGGTTCCCTATAAAGGCAAGCCTTTATAGTTAATTACATCTCAGGAAGGGTCTCTTGCTAAGAATATTCTTGATTAAAGAAATAAGTGATTATTCCAAAAGACTACTAAAGTAGCTTTTAAAGGAATGATTTTTAGAAATTCAATTGGGAGAAGTCCAAATTGGAGAGAGTTATTTTTAAGAGTTAAATGGAAAAGAGTAAGAAATGCCTATTGATACTGGGATGCCCAGTAGACATTTCATCTATCCTATGATTGAGCTTCAAATTTGGGATTTAATTTTAGAATACAAGTTATTATTTTCTTAGAAATCTAGGGCTTAGATTCTAGCAGCACAAGATTGCAGAAATGCCTAGGGTTGAAGACTTATTCCTAAAGATAATGCTTTAGAACCTAGTCTTCAAGTGCTTTTGACATATGTCAGATGCTCGACTTAATTATATCCTTGAGAATCATTGGCCATTCTCCTCACTTGATAGAACTTGTCTATCCCTGACTCTTCTGGACTTACAACCTGCTTGGAGAAGGTTGCCAGCTAATACCACCTAAGCGCATTTTTAAAACCATGAGGCTTAGTCATATGAATGCAAGATGGCTAGGCTATTGCATTTTTAAAAAATAAATCTATGAACCTAGACTTACTCCCCAATCCCTAAGATCATATAGGGTATGAAGATGCATCTAACTAATGCATATTTTTTAGATTTTTATAATTTTTTGACTCAATATTCATTTTAGGCCATACGAATACAATTTATGCCTAATGTATGCAACAAGAAAAAGATTAGGGGCCAAATCAGAATAGAAGAAGGTGTAGTTCCATCATAGGATCTCAAAGGTCAAGTCCGAGTTCTCTGGCAAGGATAGAAGTCCTTCATTAATCAAGAGTGAAATAATATGATTTATGTATAATATAAAAACATCCAGCTAAGGGGTTGCTACATATTTTATCTTGCTTTAATACCTAGGCTTTTATATGAAGATTATGGGTTGTATTTATTTTTATGTTTCAATTGATTTAGTTGGGTAGAAAATTTAGTTTATCCTATGAGCCTACATCCAGGCATTCATCATAGCATAAACATAACATATAAATAAATCTAAGAAAAGCATGCTATTTCTATTACGCACCCAAAATAGATCAAGCTAAATTAAATTATATAAGAAAAAGGCCAATGCAACCGGGTACTGCTATACACCCCAGAAGAAAGAAAAATGGGCAGTCGAGTTTTGTCTTTATACAACCCGGCCTAGAACTAGAAGTTTAGATATATGGGTCTTCTTTCCAGAAAAGTCTCCTTCTTCAGGGACATCCATCGGGCTCCACAAGGAACCACTGCACCATCTCCTGGTTGGGTCAACTCTTGCTAATCCTAGACCCCATAGATCCTAACATAATTCTAAGATCAAATTTACATTTAAAAAAATCATAAGCCCTGCAAAATAGATGTTAGGAAATATACACAACACACAAAGTAGTTTATATTTCACAAACATATGGGCTTAGCATTAGTTGCTTGCCAAGCCCACCTGTCCTATGGACTATGCTAAGGGATTTTTAGCACCTGCAAGAAAACATCAATTTTATGATTTATTTATTACAACGATCCCTTTAACACAGTCCCCTATAGAAAATAGTGTAAAATCTAGAAAGAATGCCCTGACATCCAGTCTAAGGAATAAACAAGCCTAGGCATCTAGTCTAAAGTAATACACCATACAGACATGTGAAGCACATCACAACATATCATAGGAGATTAAAAAAAATCACAGAACAATCTAACCTAGATCTAGAGTCCGTGACCTAAGTGATCTAGTGTGTGTAAAAGAAGGGTTTGTGTGGTAAGTGTTTGCTAAGCCTTTAAGTTCAAGTTTAAAATTGAAGTTTGAATTTGTTTAATTTTTACCATTTGTTGGTTTCAATTCAAATGGTTTAGTTATTTATTTTTATTTTTATTCCATTTTATTTTATTAAAGTTGTATAGGTTTTCAAGAATGAGAAATAGAATGAATTTCATTTTTAGGTGAAACTCACTTTATTCCACATCCTAAATCCTAATGAAATTTCCAAAAGTCTAATTAAAATCCTTAAGTACTTTAATTAATCCTTTTAATGTTATTTATGTTTGGATTTGATTTATGTTATTTCTTTTATTTGAATTACTTTATTTGATTTAATTTGTTTGATTTATTTCATTTTGAATTAAGTTATATGGATTTCATTTGATTTGGCTTATGTTAATTTAAAGAGTTTGATCTTATTCAATTTAACTTAAGTTAATAAATTATGAATTTGTAAGCTTAAGTTTTAAGTCCATTAATATGAATTAATACCTTAGGTTTGTTCATAGATTATTCTTAACCTAAAGTACTTAGGTTAATTACTTGATTTGATTAACCTAGGTTTTAGGTTCATTATTTAAATTCATTAAGGATCTGTGGTTTCATTAAATTTTATTGATTCAAAGGTTAAGGTTTAAGTTAAGTAATAATTTTATTAATCTAAGGTTTTATTTCATTAACCTAAGATTGAATTCGATCACTTTAATTGACTTAGGATATTTAAAGAAGTTTCTTAATAGTTTTCTGATGTTTGATAGAGATTAATTTGAATTACCACTTTTTTTTAATATGTTAATTAATTTTCTTAAGTCAATATTTGATCAACATTGACCTAGGGATTTATAAATTTGAAAATTCCTAATCCAAATATCATTTGGACTTGAAATATTTTTGGAAAGTAGGGTTACATGCCATTTTTTATCCCTAAAATTTCATCTTGATTAGAGTTGTAATTAGGGTGTAATTTAGGTTTAATTATTTCATTAAAACTTAAATGAAGCCTAATTTGTTAAGATTCATTAAGGAATTTTATTTTTCACTTATTTTTCACTGAAATTCCTTCCTAATGAGGGTTTATTCATATTTTTTTTGTTAACTGGTTGATTTCTTATGATTTAATTAAGTTCAAGTCATTTAATTGAATTATTTAATCCTTTTAATTACCTAATTAGGTTAATTAGAAATCTATTAAGTTCATATAGGTTTGATTAGGTTTAATTAGTATTATGATGTTCATTAATATTCATTATGTTGATTTAAGGTTATTAGATTAAAGTTTTCTAATTATTTCATTAAAGGATAATTAATTTAATTGATTTAAAGGTTAAACACATGAAATTACAATTTTCCTTGAATTCAAAGAATTAAATCCCCAAAAATTTACGTAAGGTGTATTTTATGCTTAATTTCATTTTCCCAAAGTTTCAAATTAATTGGATTATTAATTTGAGAGTAATTAGGATTTAATATTTTTTAATTAAACCTAAATTAAGGGAAATTACCCAATAAAAATTGGGGATTTTAATTTCTATGGATTCCTCTCATCAAGATGAATCCATTGAACTTTTAATTGTAATTTTATGATTTTTCTCTGATTTTATATGATTTTTTGAAGTTTTTATGATTTTCTTTAATTAATTAAATCATTAAACAATTAATCTTAACAATTTTAAGTTGGGAAATCCTATGCGGTGCAGGCGCTTTCACATGCTTGTTGGTTTGCATGGTACGCACGGGTCCCTAAGTGGCTTAATCCGATGGTGCGCCTAAATCAGAGTCGTCCAATCCTAAGAGAAGGATCGGATGATCGGGATTAAATCTTGAAGCTCGCCGACGAGAAATGAATACCGGCCATGATTTCTTGCCAATCATCGATGATCATCGGTGAATCAAGCCCTAATTTTGGTCCCAAAATGATTAGGGACTAAATTAGAACCCATCCATATAGATGGATTGAATTGGGGAATCAATTCCTTTCACAAAGCTCCAAAACTGACGGCATGGAGGTAGGGAGAAAAATGCATACCCAGATTCTGGTGATCGTCGGTGGTGAGATCAATCCCGTTAGCTTTTCCCTGACCCAACAAATGTGTGCATGAAGTTTGGTGGCTTGCCTCCCCATGGATTATTCCCTAGACCAAGGCATGCTTGGTTTGAGGCGGCGTTGGTATTTTTTCAGCTTGCTAGCGGTGAGAGGATCCGGTGAAGTTTTGTTCGAGCTCCTTTTGAGCTTGTGAACATATTGGTCCCTTCAATTGGGGATAAAATCTACTCATTGGGATTTCACCATGAGAGGTCGTTCGGTCTTCATCCGTTCACTGGCGTGCCGATAGTGATGGGGTTAGGATAGGGTTCAAAACTTCATCACTCTCCTTGGCGATGCTTTTGGAATGAAAATGGGGAGGTGGTAGTGTCTCCTACCCCATTTTCCATGCTTGGTCGAAAGCTCTATAAGGGGGATTTTTGAAAGTTGAACTCTGGCCACCGGCTAGGGCAGGGCCGGTCAAGGTGTGAAATCAATATCCTATGGTCTTGTGAATACATTGGAGTGTTCACAGCATAAGTAGGGAGCTTCCTTGGTTGATTTCCTCACTTGGCCGAAAGCTATATAAGGAGGAATTTAAAAGTCGAACTTCGGCCACCGGCGGCGGCAAGGCCAGTCAAGGTGTGAGATCGACTTCCTATGGCCTTGTGAATAAATTGGAAAGTTCGCAACCCAAGTAGGGAGAATCCTTGGTTGATTTCCACATTTGTCCAAGAACTATTCACTTTATTTCCTCTCCCTTTTCTTCTTTCTTCTCTTCCTTTTTGTTGGCTAAAATTTAGACAAACTCTTGGAGGTTTGCCTTTGCTTTAATTGCCATAATTACCTTGAAGGAAGCCACCCTTATTAAGGGGTGGAGTTTGGCTTGATGTGGGAAGAGAGGAAATTCAATATCCCTTCTTCCCTCTTTTCTTCATTTCTTTTATTATTTTTTATTTTATTTTATTTGCTGATTTGTTTATTGATTTAATGGTGAATTGCATTTCCCATTTCATTTTTTTTAATTGAATGTGAATTGCATTTCATATTACCCATTTAATATAAATAGATTAAATTTGATTCCAATTAAAGTCAAATAACCAATTTGACTTAGTTGGAATAGGTTTGAACTCCAATCATGCTTGATCATGTGCATGGGATGAATTGGAGTGGTTATTTTCATTTGATTTCAATTATATTTTGATGTAAACCCATTTGATGCAAAGTGTGATTAATGGGTTATGTTTGATTTCAATTGGGTCAAATGACCCATTTGGCCTAATCTTATTCAATGGTGAATTAAATTATGTTTGATTATTATTCCCAAATGATTTGAAATGATTAATTTGAGTTTATTTTAATTTAATTGAGGTTTGAATCCAATAAGACCCATTTAAGCTATTTTAAACCAAGTGGTCTAATTCACATATTTTAGTACTAAATGAATTCAAATCTCTTTATATTTATGATCAAACATATTTATTTAATCATTTGGAATGTTTGGAATGATTTATTTTGGCCACATTTTTGGTGAGTTGACTTTTGACCAAGTGGGCCCCACCTGAGTCAAACCTAGGTTGACTAGATTTGACTTTAGATAAAATTTTGACTTTCCATTTTATTTTGTTGATTTATTTGAATTGATTCATATTTGATGCTTGAGTTGATCCTACTTGAGCCAAACAGGTTAGATCCAACCCAAGGTGACTTCTTTAGGTCACTAAGCATTGAATTAGGCAAATCCTATTTGAGATTAGGATCTCCTAATTGCTAAATTAACCTCATCCAAAAATGAGGTCAAAAATGGACCCCTAATATGTGTAGTGGATTATCTAGAATACACTACACATATTGGTGTTGACTAGATTGATCAACATACAAGCATAAACATAGGGCTCTAATTCAGAATTTTGATTTTTGATTTAAAATTTTGTTTTGATTTTGATTGAGAAAGATAGGTATATGTATACCTATCTTTGCTTTGGAGTGTGACTCATTCCTAGAAACTTAACTTTCATTAAGTTCTAGGTTGAAGAGGAATGCTATTAAGAGTAGACACAAAGATTGGTCTAACCCTAATGCAATCATTATGCTCAAGGAAAATGCCTTCAAGAGACTTACTCTTTCTTGAGAATAGTGGTGATCCATATATTAGCTAATAAGATGGGGTCATTAAGAGCATGATTCATCCTAGTTAGCTAAAGAGAGGAGAGGGGTCTTAAAAGACATGATCCAATCCTCAAAAGCTAAATTTACTTTCATGTTTATATTTGATGTTGACCGATGCACCCAGATCAACATATATTTTGGAGATTTTCTTCTGTTAAATCTTTCACATCAACTAATATGTTAATAAGTTCTTAATAATCTATCTTCATCATAGATGATAGCTCTAGAACTTCTTTATAATAGAATGCCACTTTGGGAAGTTGCTTATAGTTAAGTAAAGCAAATTACATGATTTTGTAATGCCTTGCTTTACTTTCAATTTATTATTATTATTTTATTTTTTTTCATAGTTCATTTTATTTTTAACAGAGCATTATGATGCTTTATTTTTCAAGCAACTTCTCTAAGATAAGCAAGACATCACATTTTCAGGATGACATATTTGCCATTTCTTTTCAATGTCATTTGAGGTGGTATAACTCTACCATTTTGAATTTGATTTCAAGAATTTCCCTTTTGATATGAAGGGATGGTAGGTCTAACTCTATCCTAAATAGATCAATAGACCTCATGATCTATTCATTTATAGGATCATCATTTAAAAGAGGACCCTCTAGGGTAGATGCTGTGCTATTATAAAGTCAAGTTTGATTTGCATTCTTTTATCGCACATATAAAATTAAAGGTAATCTCAACTTGCAATGGAATCTTTGAACACCATACTTAACATTAAGATAATGTCAAATAGTTCATAAGACATTGCAAAGGATTCTCCTTAGATTCATTTTGTATTAAAAGCATATAATTCCTTAGTCTTGAAAATTAAGGCATTTTTCATTCATTTGGACGGACAAAGTCCTAAGTGATTTATCTATCGACTTTCCAGAGATAGGAATTTCATACTTTCACTCTAAGTAATAGATATATCACCCTTAGGACCCAATCCTAAGGTCATGATTTCTTTAGAAGGATTAAATTCTTCATTTATTTTCTTTTCTTGATTTGGCCTTAAAGTTAATTAAAGCCAATCATGGAATATCATTTCATTCAATGGGAGAAAACTCCCATTAAGAAAGTTGATTTAAATTTCATTCATTTCTACTTTATCAAGAGAATCATAATTCTCTTTCGCTACCCTCTCTTTTCTTTTATTGATTAGAAGAAAAAGTAAATCTTGTCACTTTATTTTTGTTTATGTCATGTCATCTTCCTCTTTTGACTCTCTCCCAAACTCTTAAGAATTGAAGATTTTGGAAAGGTCTAAAAGGAGATTACCTTTAAGTCACTCCTTAAATTGGCCAATCAACTTGAGTAGTTGGATTTCTAATATTCTAGTGGACTTGTGGAAATTAATTAAGATTAAAGCTGATTTGCATTTATATAAAGTTTTTCTTCTATAAGGATAGAAGATTTACATTTATTGCCTTAATTAACCTCTGCTTAAGGTCAATAAGGCATTCTCTTTTTGAAATGATTTTTATTTTTGAATGCAATTCAAACTTCAATCATGGTGGGAGAAGGGGCATTAGACACAACTATGCCATCTTTTGATTTAAGTTTTCTCAGGGTTTGAAGTAACTCCTTTATCTCAATTAACATCCTTAGGTGTTTTGACACCTTTTGAATGCAGTAGAACAAAGGGTGTTCATTCAAGGACCCTGTCCTGATTCCCTTTAGCTCTAGTACAAAGCCAAAGTAAGAGTAAGGATAAGTTTAACTTTGAGACTTTATTTTTGAACTTTTTAAGATCTGAAGTACTTTTCATACTTTTTAAAATTTAACATTTCTTTTACATATTTGAATGGTTTCAAATCCATCTTGATCAGATTTAGGTTATAATAGAGATGACTTGATTTTTATTTATTCCTCTCACCTCTCATTTTATTTTGGGATTTGGTTATAGGACCCAATTATTTAACTGTGATAAACGAAGAGTTCTAGAACCTCTATTCAAGTTATTGGATAAGCTCAACCAAGAATAAAATGGAGAGGTATCCAACGGAAAGAAAGGCAGTCCTGACTAGTGAGTGGCACTAGTACACTACCGATATATAGAAATAACCATTATTTCTAAACATGGAGAGAGGAACCAGAGATTCTGGGTTCGGTACCCAGTGGAGTTGCCAGAAAATATGTTGGTGTTTTCTCTAGAATAGAGAAAAGAAATGACACCACATAGAGTTTAGGAATATTTTATTTAGATGACCAACTATGACATTAAGGAATAAGCATATTATCTCAAAAGATAAACATGTTCTCCTATAATGGATTCAATCATTTCAATAAAAGACTTCTAAGGCTAATGTCTCTTTTGTGTACCGGAGTATTTTCCCCTGAACTATATGGAAAAGTAGAATGAGGTTTATTTTATCCTGAGATCATGGTTCTCTATAAAGGCAAGCCTCTATAGTTAATTACATCTTAGGAAGGGTCTCTTCCTAAGAATACTCTCAATTAAAGAAATAAGTGGTTATTCCTACAGACTACTAAGGTAGCTTTTAAAGGAATGAATTTTGGAAATTTAATTGGGAGAAGTCCAAATTAGAGAGAGTTATTTTTAAGAGTCAAATGAAAAAGAGTAGGAAATGTCTATTGATACTAGGATGCCTAGTAGACATTTCATCTATCCTACAATTGGGCTTCAAATTGAGGATTTAATTTTAGAATTCAAGTTATCATTTTTTTAAAAATCTAGGGCTTAGATTCTAGTAGCACAAGATTGCAGAAATGCCTAGGGTTGAAGACTTATTCCTAAAAAGAATGCTTTAGAACCTAGTCTATAGGTGCTTCTAACACATGTCAGATGCTCGACCTAATTCTATCCTTGAGAATCATTGGTCATTCTCCACACTTAAGGGAACTAGCCTATCCCTGACTCTTCTGGACTTACAACCTGCCTGGAAAAAACTGACAACTAATACCACCTAAGTACATTTTTAAAACCATGAGGCTAAGTCATATGAATGCAGAAGGCTGGGTTGTTGCATTTTTAGAAAATAAATCTATGAACCTAGACTTACTCCTTAATCCTTAAGATCATATAGGGTATGAAGATGCATCTAACTAATTCATATTTTTTAGATTTTTATAATTTTTGACTCAATATTCATTTTATGCCATAAGAATACAATTTATGCCTAATGTATGCAATTAGAAAAAGATTATGGGCCAAATCAGAATAGAAGGTGTACTTCCATCATAGGCTCTCAAAGGTCAAGCTCAAGTTGTCTGGCAAAGATGGAAGTCCTTCATTAATCAAGAGTGAAACAATATGATTTATGCATGATATTAAAATATCCAGCTAAGGGGTTGCTACATATTTTATCTTACTTTAATACCTAGGCTTTTATATGAAGATTATGAGTTATATTTATTTTTATGTTTCAATTGATTTAGTTGGGTAGAAAATTTAGTTTATCCTATGAGCCTATGTCCAAGAATTCATCACAGCATAAACATAACACAGAAAGAAATCTAAGAAAAGCATGCTATTTCTATTATGCACCCAAAATAAATCAAGCCAAATTAAATTATATAAGAAAAAGGCCATTATAGCTGGGTACTGCTGTACACCCCAAGAAAGAAAAATGGGCAGTCGAGTTCTTGCCTTATACAACCCAGCCTAGAACTACAAGTTTAGATCTATGAGTCTTCTTTCTAGGAAAGTCTCCTTCTTCAGGGACATCCATCGGGCTCCACAGGGAACCACCACATCATCTCCTGGTTGGGTCAACTCCTGCTAATTCTAGACCTCATAGATCCTCACCTAATTCTAAGCTCAAATTTACTTTTAAAAAAATCCTAAGCACTGCAAAATAGATGTTAGGAAATACACACAACACACAAAGTAGTTTATATTTCACAAACATGGGCTTTGCATTAGTTGCTTGCCAAGCCCACCTATTCTATGGACTATGTTAATGGATTTTCAGCATGTGCAAGCAAACAACAATTTTATGATTTATTTATTACAATGATCCCTTTAACACAATCCCCTATAAAAAATAGTGTCAAATCTAAGAAGAACGCCCTAACATCCAGTCTAATAAACAAACAAGCCTAGGCATCCAGTCTAAAGCATCACACCACACAGACATGTGAAGCACAACACAACATATCACTGGAGATTAAAAGAAAATCACATAATGATCTAACCTAGATCTAGAGTCTATGACCTAAGTGATCTAGTGTGTGTAAAAGAGGGGTTTGTGTGGTAAGTCTTTGCTAAGCCTTTAAGTTCAAGTTTAAATTTGAAGTTTGAATTTGAATAATTTTTACCATTGGTTGGTTTCAATTCAAATGGTTTAGTTATTTAATTTTTATTTTTATTCCATTTTATTTTATTAAAGTTGTATAGGTTTTCAAGAATGAGAAATAGAATGAATTTCATTTTTAGGTGAAACTCACTTTATTCCACATCCTAAATCCTAATGAAATTTTCAAAAGTCTAATTAAAATCCTTAAGTATTTTAATTAATCCTTTTGATGTTATTTATGTTTGGATTTGATTTATGTTATTTTATTTATTTGAATTATTTTGTTTGATTTAATTTGTTTGATTTATTTCATTTTGAATTAAGTTATATGATTTTGTTTGATTTTCCTTATGTTAATTTAAAGAGTTTGATTTTATTCAATTTAACTTAAGTTATTAAAATATGAATTTGTATGCTTAAGTTTTAAGTCCATTAATACGAATTAATACCTTAGGTTTGTTCATAGATTATTCTTAACCTAAAGTACTTAAGTTAATTACTTGATCTGATTTGATTAACCTAGGGTTTAGGTTCCTTATTTAAATTCATTACGGATGAGTGGTTTCATTAAATTTTATTGATTTAAAGGTTAAGGTTTAAATTAAGTAATAATTTTATTAATCTAAGGTTTTATTTCATTAACCTAAGATTGAATTCAATCACTTTAATTTACTTACGATATTTAATGAAGTTTTTAATAGTTTTCTGATGTTTGATAGAGATTAGTTTGAATTACCACTTTTTTTTAATATTTTAATTAATTTCCTTAAGTCAATATTTGATTAACATTGACCTAGGGATTTAGAAATTTGAAAACTCTTAATATAGAGATCATTTGGACTTGAAATATTTTCTGCAAGTAGGGTTTCATGCTAATTTTATATCCCTAAAGTTTCAGCTTGATTAAAGATGTAATCAGGGTGTAATTAAACCTTTAATTATTTCATTAAAACATAAACAAAGCCTAATTTTTTAAGATTCATCAAGGGATTTTATTTTTCACTTATGTTTCACTGAAATACCTTCCAATGAGAGTTTAATCATAATTTTTAGTTAACTGGTTGATTTATTATAATTTAATTAAGTTTAGGTCATTTAATTGAATTATTTAATCTTTTAATTACCTAATTAGGTTAATTAGTGATCTATTAGGTCCATATAGGTTTGATTAGGTTTAATTAGTATTCTGATGTTCATTAATATATATTATGTTGATTTAAGGATATTAGATTAAAGTTTTTTAATTATTTCATTAAAGGGTAATTAATTTAATTAGTTTAAAGGTTAAACAGATGAAATTATTATTTCCCTTGAATTCAAAGAATTAAATTCTCAAAAATTTACCTAAGGTGTATTTTGTGCTTAATCACATTTTTGCAAAGTTTCAAATTAATTGGATTATTAATTTGAGAGTAATTAGGGTTTAATGTTTTTTAATTAAACCCAAATTAAGGCAAATTTACCTAATAAAAATTAAGGATTTTAATTTCTATGGATTCCTCTCATCAAGATGAATCCATTAACTTTTAATTGTAATTTTCTAATTTTTTGAAGTTTCTAGGATTTTCTTTAATTAATTAAACCGTTAAACAACTAATCCTAACAATTTTAAGTTGGGGTTTTTGGCAATAGACTACATAGGGTCCTAGGTGGCATGACATACTGCGTGTCACGTGTGGTTCCCTAAGGGATTTAATTTGATGGTGCACCAAAATCGGAGTTGTCCGATCCTAAGAGAAGGATCGGACGATCGGGATTAAATCTTGAAGCTCGCCGGCGAGAAATGGACACCGTCCGTGATTTCTTATCAATCATTCTTAATCGTCGATGAATCAAGCTCTGATTTCAGTCCCAAAATGATTAGGGACTAAATTAGAACCCATCCATACAGATGGATTGAATTGGGGAATCAATTCCTTTTACAAAGCAAAAAAAACCGATGGCATAGCGGGAGGGAGAAAATGCATACTCAAATTCTGGAGATCACCGGTGGTGAGACCAATCCCATTGGCATCACCTTGATCCAACGAACATGTGCATGAAGTTTGGTGGCTTGCCTCCCCATTGATTATGCCTTAGACCAACGCATGCTCGGTTTGAAGTGGCGTTGGTCATTTTCTAGCTTGCCGGTGGCGAGAGGGTCCAGTGAAGTTTCATTTGAGCTCCCTTTGAGCTTGTGAACGTATTGGTGCCTTCAATTGTGGATAAAATCCATTCAGTGGGATTTCACCATGAGAGGTCGTTTTCGCCCTGACACGCTGACGGAGGGAGGGGGATAAGTTTTGAAACCTCATCACTCTCGTTGGTGAAAATGTGGTGGTTGTAGTGTCTCCTACCCCATTTTCCATGCTTGGTCAAAAGTTCTAAAAGGGAGATTTTTGAAAGATGAACTCTACCCACCGACGGTGGTAGGGTCTGTCAAGGTGTGAGATCAACTTCATATTATCTTGTGAATACATTGGAGTGTTCACTGCATAAATAGGGAGCTTCCTTGGTTGATTTCCTCACTTGGCTGAAAGCGCTATAAGGAGGAATTTAAAAGTTGAACTCTGGCCACCGGTAGTGACAAGGCCGGTCAAGGTGTGAGATCGACGTCCTATGGCCTTGTGAATACATTGGAATGTTCACAGCCCAAGTAGGGAGCTTCCTTGATTGATTTCCACATTTGGCCGAGCACTATTCACTTTATTTCCACTCCCCTTTTCTTCTTTCTTCTATCTTCTTTTCCTTCTTGTTGGCTAAGATTTAGGCAAACTCTTGGAGGTTTTCCTTCGCTTTAATTGCCTTAATTGCCTTGAAGGAAGCCACCTTTGTTAAGGGGTGGAGTTTGGCTTGATTGGGAAGAGAGGAAATTTGATTTCCCTTCTTCCCTCTTTTCTTCATTTCTTTTATTATTTTTTATTTTATTTTATTTCCTAATTTGTTTATTGATTTAATGGCGAATTGCATTTCCCATTTCATTTTTTTAATTGAATGTGAATTGCATTTCATATTATCCCATTTAATATAAATAGATTAAACTTGCTTCCAATTAAAGTCAAATGGCCAATTTGACTTAGTTGAAATAGGTTTGGACTCCAATCATGCTTGATCATGTGCATGGGATGAATTGGAGTGGCTATTTTCATTTGATTTCAGTTATATTTTGATGTAAACCAATTTTACCCAAAGTGGGTTAATGGGTTATGTTTGATTTCAATTGGGTCAAATGACCTATTTGGCATAATCATATCCAATGTGAATTAAATTATGTTTGATTATTATTCCCAAATGATTTTAAATGATTAATTTGAGTTTAGTTCAATTTAATTGAGGTTTGAATCCAATAAGACCCCTTTAGGCTATTTTAAACCAAGTGGTATAATTCACCCATTTTAGTACTAAATGAATTCAAATCTCTTTATATTTATGATCAAACATATTTATTTAATCATTTGGAATGTCTGGAATGATTTAATTTGGACACATTTTTGGTGGGTTGACTTTTGACCAAGTGGGTCCCATTTGAGTCAAACCTAGGTTGACTAGATTTGACTTTAGATTTAATTTTAACTTTCCATTTTATTTTGTTGATTTATTTGAATTGATTCATATTGGATGCTTGAGTTGATCCTACCTAAGCCAAACAGGTTAGATCTAACCCAAGGTGACTCCCTAGGTCACTAAGCATTGAATTAGAAAAATCCTATTTGAGATTAGGATCTCCTAATTGCTAAATTAACCTCATCCAAAATTAGGTCAACAGGAGCAACTCTAGCCTCCTTAATGACAAGTCTTTGATATTTTATTTTCATCAGTCCTTTCTCCTTAGTAACTTTTAGGACCCCATGCACTCTCGATATATAGCTGAAGCCTCACTGTGAGAGGGAACAGCAATACGTAACCGAACGGAAGTACAGAAAGTTTAAGTTGACTAGTAGAGTTGTTTTGCTTTACCCATCTTAGGCTATCAAACCTATTATGGGTTAGTAGACTCGCTTCCAGTTCCAAAACTGGTTGTACAATTTTTTACTTGAACAATGACTGTTGAGCACATAGTTCAACATTTCTCTTTCTCCGTTATCTTTAGGTCAGCTTGCTTGCAGATGAGAAAGCTTTTGTGTCGCTACTTCTTCTTGAGGCTTCAACCTCCATATTTATTTTTCTTTCTACTAGGACCTTTTGATAGCAGATTCCTGAACATGCCATTCAGGTGTCACACCCCGGTGTTCACCGTGCAGGGCTTACTTAAAATGATCATGGGTTCTTACTACCACTAATGGTAGCTTTCATAGTGAAGAATTTTTTTGCTTCTCGAATAATTTTTCTTTGATACCTCTTCTTCATAAGGCATTTTTTTATAACTTTTAAGATTCTATGTGCTCGAGTAGATAGAGTTTCAGGTTGTTTCTTCTGAAGGGTTTGAGCTGATTGCTATTGAGCCCAAAAAGACTACTTAACATCACCAATAGAGCTATTCCTTTTCACCCATTTCAAAATTTCAAATTTATTATGGGTAGGAATACTCGCTTCTAGTTGTAAGGATGGTTGTGTAACATATAGCCCATGTGAGAGCTGATGAGCTCGCAACTCAGCATTCCTTCTTACTCTGCTTTCTACTTAATTTTCCTCTAGAAGAGGGAGCTTTAGCATCATGCATTCCTAGTGCAAAAGGTTCGATTGGTAGAGTTGTCTTATTCTGAAGAACTAAAGTAATAGTTCTCCAAGTAACTTTTAATTTTAATTTTATTATATTTTAGTGCTATTATAGCTAGATTCGACTAGTCAATAATTGAAAGAGAAATTGTCCCCAGCGGAGTCGCCAAAAATATATGGGCTCCAAAACTTCACCACTGACCTCTCGATAATTAAAGACAATATGATTTAATTATGTCAGTGTAATTTTTAGAAGGCAGTTGGAATAGTAGATAAGACACAACCCAGAGATTTCATCCTCATTCTTTGAGGACTTTAGATCTAGTTCTAGGTTTCCTATAGGCGCAAGCACCTATAGTTAATTCCCCTCTCAATGTTAAGAGGGAACTTTCGATTAAGGCTAGTCGTTAGATCACTTAATGCGTAGCGTATAGTACAAGCATGTTGAGTTTTAAAATTTAGAATTTATGAATTCATCATTTTTAGTTTAAAGTGGATGGTTGTGGGAATAATGATGTGCCCGATCTAGATCTCATGGTTCCATCATCCGAGGCAGTCGTGGTCCCTAGTCTACTTAATTAAAGGAGGTAGTTAACCCAACTTGATTGAAAGGTCCTTATCAGCAACACATGGGTTACGTCGTCCAAGAAATCCTTGTAGACCTGGGGTGATGTTTGTCTAAAGAGACATGCTTAAGTATACCTTAGTTGATAGAGAGCTTTTGCCCATTCACAACCCAAAGGGTAGAGCCATTGGGGAACATACAGGCTACAGTTGTGAATGTAATATAATAGTTTCATTTGGTGGCAACCACCTATTTAGAGGACTTTGGTAAATCATCATATGAGCTCTTGGCTGCCGGTGAGGACACCCATCCTTACTAGCGTGAGATTGATAAGAGTGAACATTGTAGAACACTTGATTTGACATTAGCTCCTTTGTGAGCTAGAATTTTCTTAATTTGTCACCTTTGATAAACTATTATAGATGGTGGATTAGGTTAGATTTTGCTTTTAAGTTTTTAGAGATTAAATTTCATTTAGACATTTGTAGCTTAATGACATATCTAATTTCATATTTGATTTGACACTTAATTTTAATAAGTTTAATTTGAAATTAAAATCATATTTTTGATGGAAGTATCCCCTTCAGTTGAAATCGCCATTCAACATAGCCATCATCAGGGTAGATGTATTATTTCAGATCCTGTCGACTCTATTAGTTTAATAATAGAGGATCAGATCTACTATCATATGATAGAATTAACTTCTTATATGTTTTTCTAAGTTGAATTTTGTATAATATTATTATTAGATTTTTAGGTTTTGTTAAGCAGGACTCGGTCCTAAGACTAAACCGGAAAATAACCTGTGCAGCATCCTCATCCACTAAATTTAAGCATTCAGTGTAGTTTCGGAGCTCATGCGAGTTTATTTAGTAATGGTTGCATAACTTTAAGGTATTGAATTTGAGTTTTAGACATACTTTATAATATGTGCAAGAGTTCTTTTGAAGCCTTAATTAATGCCTTATGTTCACTTGTACGATATCCTGCGAATCCGGTGGCATAATGTAGATTTATATTTAAACAAAAAATATTGTATATTTTCTTGACTTGTTAACAAATATTTAACTCTCCATTAGTCATCACAATCAATTTTTTGTTCTCCCTAAGCAAGCTATTATATCTTCTTTAAGTAAGTTTATCCAAATTGAAGCTCTTTTCAAATATGAGTCATTTATTTTCTAAGAAGTCTTAACCATACTTGCTAATAAGTTATTTAGTTTCAATGAGAATTTCTTATGAAGTTAATCTGATTTTCTCTTTAGCTTGAAAGTTGCACACAACCAATCTATTGTGCATCAAACCTGACTTTAAGCGCAAGATCCAAATGATCCTTTTAAAGGTTACATTCATGAATGATCATGAGTTTCCTAATTGAATTTGTGCTTGTGAGAAAGCAATCAATTTACTTACACACTTTTATTTTCAATTTGGAATTGAACATTTGAATTTATCACCAAGCATTTGTCCTTTGGTAATCAATTGAAATCTTTACTTCACTTGATGTCGAATTTGATTATTTAAACATTCAATTGATTTTATTCATATTGATTATTTGTTAATGAATTTAACACTTTAAATGTTCAAAGAGAATCTTTACTTACATGAAAAGACATCCAATCTAATATGGATTTATCCTTAACTCCACATCAAATTTCATGCTTGTTAAAAATCAAACTTCAAACTTATTATGAGTCTTTTGTGAGTTTAGAATTGGCCTCCTCAAATTTTACTTGCATTTTAAATAAGTGTTCTATTCTTTCAAAATTTTTCTTTAAGTACTCTCACTCTATTTCTCTTAGATTTAACATTTATCTTCATATTTAGCATATATCATTTTGTTTAACTTAAGTTTAGGTGACTTCAATTTGAATTTATTTAAGTCTTAAATTTCAATATAAAATTTGGCATTATTTTGGAAGTACTCTGCTATACCAGGGGCTACATCGAACTATTTTGGCCTGTGCCTTAATGAGTGTAGAGAGCAGTGCCTTGCAACACCACAACTGTCTTTAAATCTCGTTACATCCTAATGAGCATAACGAGACCTTCAATCTCTTGCATAAAACAAAATATATATGCAAATATTCTCCTCCCTATTTTTTCTTAAGTCCCAGATTTAGTCAAAATTTTGGCATAGGGGGTTGCATCTAATAATTTTGGCTTACTCGGTATGCCCTAATGAGCATAGTGAGCGGTGTCTTGCGACACCACAGCCGATTTTCATCTCATCATCCCTTATTGAGTGTGATGAGGCCTTCAAACCAAATGATTAACAATGTGAGAACCCGATGTGCTCCCCCTGGAGTTGCAAAACCATTTCTGACATGATGGAATATTGCACCTAACAGCATAAGCTGGATTCTATACCCCATGGTACCTGCACACGTGCTCTATGAAATCCCCTTTCCCTAACTCATAGCTCTCATCCTTGCCAGCATCCTCAAAGTTGAGACCGCTCATCCCCATCGCTTGTGAATCCACAGTCGTTGAACCTGGTGCTACCTTCTCCTTTCCGAATGATGACAATCCTGTAGAGGATGAAGAAGGAATAGACCCGTTCGGATTGGAGGACTAGAGAATGACATTTGAGGGATCCGTCAGCAGCGGTTCCCATCACGTCGGACTCGGAGACGACTTTTGAACTCTTAGTAGTCGTAGTCATCCTTGGGTGTTGAACTCCAGGAAGGTGTATGCATCGCCGCCTATGTCCGACTGCGATGTCGTCTCATAAAGATTGCTGACCAATTGAGTGGCCATGGATATGATTTAGGGTTTCAAAAGGACTACCTTCTCATTCTGTATGAGAGGGCTAGGGTTTGGAAGGGGAAAGCAGAGAAGGGGGGATGATTAAATGGAAGAGGAAGGAAACTGGTGATGGAAGAGAAGAGAGAAGTCTTCTTGTGGTTAGGGGAAGAGTGGAGGGAACAGTTGCTTACAATTTTTAGGGAGAAAAGAGGGAATCGCAAGCCAAAGTAGTTTTTGGCATGCGGTTGAAGAAACTGGAGGGAGCGGTTGCTTGCGGTTGCTTGTGGTTGAGGAAGATGGAGCCGAGGGTCAACAATATTCAAGTCATTTAACAAATATTGTAACACAAAAAATCATTTTTAAGTGAATGAATAATATTACATGTGCAATTTTATTTGACATAATATACCCTTATAGGGACACATTTAAATGTTGTACCAATATCTTTTCCAGGCATTCAGATATATTCATTTAACAATTATTGTATCATGATTACAAAAAATTTAAATTTATTTTCACATTAGTTCGTATTACATTACATAAGAGTACTTGCAATCACCTCATATCAAGAATTTTTTAGGTTACAAACATTGTATATAAAATTTAATTATCAATGAAAAAAAATTTTCATTACAAAAAATAAAAACTACGAATTTGTTAAATCTTTTAATTTTAATAAGTGTACTTTCAACTATCTTCGTGTTCCATCAACTAAAGTAAATCAAATTTAACTCCATAATAAAATAAAAAATAAAAAATGTATTTTTCAACTTTTTGTTCTCCTCAATTGCACATGTAATTTGATTTGTTATCAGATTTCTAGATATAAATTTACTATAAAGAAAGATTTATTGTTCGATGCAAAACAAAAAATGAAACTACCATTGATTTACTATTGAATAAATCTTGCTTTCTATCACATTGACTTTAATCGTGGCCTATAGCTTCTTTAATTCACATATGTCTAGTAAGGGTTTCCATGAGAGCTCCCTCAAGGTTCTCACAAAGAGAGCATGCTAGAGGTATTTGCCCTTTTCTCTGAAGTATTTAGGGGAGATCTAGTAGCCTAACTTGACCTATTGCAAGATATTTTAAAAATAAGAAATGCATATACTATTCTATTTATTTATTTTATTTTGCATCTAATTAAATATTAGAAACATACAAGATTATCAAACAAAAAAAATGTTAAGAAAATTCCTAATTGAAATTATTATTATTTTTATAAGTAATTTTAATTCTGTCAACATCTTTAAATATTTTTTTATAAAGACTTTTTAAGAGAGAAGCATGGTAGCTTACAATTAAAATAGTAAGTAAAATGACCTTTTTCAAAACTCTTTTTTCATCAAATATATTAGGTAGTGGTTTTTAATAAAGGCATAGAAATAGAGAACCATAAAACATTTTGTAGGAGAAAATGGCTGTACTAATTTCAATGAAGATAATTTATAGTAATTTAAATGAAGATAACATTTATAACAAATTTATTATATCAAAAATTAAAATTCCAACCACTGAAATAAAACATGGCTTGATCAATTCAGCATGTTTAGACATACTCACATCCTTCATGCATATGTATAGTCAATACAACCACAGCCATCATGGTCCAATTCAAACAACCGAAATAATAACATTGGACGAATGATTAAAGAGATTGTGGGCAACAATCATGTGTGTGCTTCCAATTACCTTCATCAGATTATTGCCATTACCCAACCATGCACTATAAACCACATATAAATACACCAAAATTAGGACAATCTAATAAAACTAAGTAACAACAACAACAACATCAACAATAAGCCTTTTTATCCCACTAAGTGGGGTCGTTTGAGCTCCAAAAATTTTCCACCGACCTCTCAACAATTGAATGAAGAGAGTATAATTTATGCGCCAGTGTAATTTTTAAAAGGCAGATGGAATAGTAGATAAGACAGTACCTAGAAATTTCACCCTCATTTGGTGAGGACTTTAGTTCTGGTTCCAGGTTTCCTATAGGCGCAAGCACCTATAGTTAATTACCCCTCTCAATGCTGAGAGAGAACTTTCGATTAAGGCTGGTCGTTAGGTCGCTTAATGCATGGTGTATAGTAGCAACATATGGAGTTTTAAAATTTAGAATTTATGAAATTCACCATTTTAGCTTAAACCGGATGGTTGGGGGAATGATGATGTGCCCGATCTAGTCCCCATGATTTTATCATCCCGGGCAGTCGTGGTCCCTAGTCTACTTAGTCACAAGAGGTAGTCGAGCCAACTTGATCGAAGGATCCTTATCAACAACACATGGGTTATGTCATCCAAGAAATCCTTGTAGACTTGTGGTGGTGTTTGTCTAAGGAGATAATCTTATGTCTATCTTAGCTGACAGAGAGCTATTTGCTCTATCAAGTATACCTTATGATTCATAATTGAAAGGGTAGAGCCATTGAGGAGCATACAGGCTATGATCATGATTATAATATAATAGATCCTGACTGGCCAAACCACCTAATTAGAGAACTCTAATCATAACTGCATCATCTGTGGAGCCTGCTGATCATGCCATACAGTCAGAAAACACGGGCCACATCCTTACTAGCAAGAGATTGATTGAGAGTGAACATAGTAGAGTACTTGATTTTGACATTAACTTCTTTATGAGCTAGAGTTTTCTTAATTTATCACCTCCGATAAACAGTTGCGGAAGGTGGATGGATTGAGTTTGATTTAAGTTTTTACAGATTGAGTTTCATTTAAACATTTTTAGATTGATATTTAATTTGAGATAATTTGATTAATTTGAATAGGTTTAAGAGCTTTAGATCCTGTTAACTTTATTTAATTGCTAACAGAGAATTATATCTACTATCACTTGACAGAATCAATTTCTCAGATATTTTACTGAGTTGAAATTTATATAATATATTTTTAGGTTTTGTTAACGCAGAGCTAGTCCTAAGACTAAACTGAGAAGCAGTCCATGCAACATCCTCAGACACTTGAATCTAAACATTCAACATAGTATCAGGGCCCATGCGGGTGTATTTAAAAATTCTTGCATAATTTTAAAATATTGAATTTGAGTTTTAATCTTATTTCATAATATAAGCAAGGGTTCAATTGAAGCCTTAACTAATGTCTTCTGTTCGCTTGATGATGTGTTACAAATTCGGTGATGTGGAAGACTTTGTAAATTGATCTAGTATCTTATTAGATATTTTAGATTAACATTTAATTAATTATAATTTATCCTGTGCAACCTTTTTAGACTTTAAAATTTGCACTTGAAATCTTTATGTCCAAGCACATGCAGATGTTTATAGCTTTGATAATTTCACCTAATTAGACATTTCATTGATTTTGAAAATCATAATTTAGAAATAAAATTTCTTATTTTTTGTATTGAAGGAAAGCTCATTCATTCATGCAGCATTCAATTTAGTGTCTCATTATGTCTGCTTGTACAAAGAATTGCAGATCCTATGATGATTATTTAAAAGTTTGTATGAGCTTTCAATAAGAGTATATTCATTTTAGATATGTGTAATGAATTTATTTCATTCAAACATTCACATGTATTTTGGAATATTTGACCGCTATAAGATATTTGTGAGGGCATACTTCATGCAGTTGTATTCATACAAGTTTATATGTACGAAGTTCACCCAAAAGAAAGTTTCAAGCCTCTCTAATTTTATCATTTAAGGACTTTCCACATTTTCTACAATAAGAGTTATTAGACTAAATTTAGATTCATTTTTAACTTCATATCAAATTCCCTATTTATTTGAAAATTAAACTTCAAATTTATTACAAGCTTATTATGAGTTTATTATTAACTTCCTTAAGTTTCACTTGCATTTATTTCGATAACAAACATGGAACAGGGTTGTTATGATATGTTTTATATATGTTGTTAGTTTAATTATAAGTGGGTCCCACAAAGATAACTTTCCTTTCCTATAAATAAGGCTAGGGGGGAGGGTCTTACCTTTCACATTATTTGCCTAAGAGAAAACTTCATAGCCTTTAAGGATTTTTGAAGAAAGGAAGGGGGCTTGCTTGCGTTTATAGTAAGTAGTTTACTTTAGTATTTCATTTCCTCTTTGTTTTAATGTTTAGTTTCCATTAAGTATTCTCCTCTTTGTTTTAATATTTAGTTTCCTTTAAGTATTCTCCTCTTTGTTTTAATGTTTATCTCCATGTTTATCATGCATTTTTTTTAATTTGAGTTTAGGCGATTTCCATTTGAATTTGTTTAAGTCCCAAATTTTAGTCAAAATTTTGGTAGCATTTCAGCTAGGGGAGTGACATCTAATAGATGTTGGCTTGCTTGGTACACCCTATTGAGCATAATGAGTGGTGTATTGCGACACCACACTCACCTTCGCACCCACTACGCCCTATAGGGCATTAGCGGGGTCTTGGAACCTGCAAAAGAAAATCACAAGCACACATATACATATATACTTCCACATCGACATTTATACACATCCACAACTTATACTTTAGCACATCCACAATTTCTTGTAATTCTATTCCATATTTTAGATTAGAGAATGAGAGGAAGAGGGCTCAGTTTAGTTCAAATCAAAAAGAGGAGTGTTTGACTAGGAGGAGAAAATGAGGAAATTAGGAAGCAGAATTGCTATGAGCTATTTGGCTGCAAGATTTGAATAGGATTTAGGTTGGAATTAGTTTAAATCCTACTAATTAGCCTTTCTTTTGTTTAGATAAAGAATGGAGGAAAAAAAGAAAAGAAAGAAAAGTAAGAAGAAGAAGAAGCGAGGACAAGAAAGGGGACGGAAGAACAATTGTCAAGGACTATTTGGCTACAGGATTCAAATGAGATTTAGGTTGAATTTAATTTAAATCCTACCAATCAGCCCTTTCTGCTATTTGGAGAAAGAATAGAGGAAAAAAAGAAGGGAAAGAAGAAGAAGAAGAAGAAGAAGAAGAGAGGAGAAAAACTACTTTTTTGGTTTTGGAAGAGGAGAGAAAAAACAATGACAAATGCTAAAGGGGAAAAGGAGCCCTCGATTTTTTCGTAAGAGGGAGACATGTGTCCCCTTTGCCTTGCAGTTGGGAAGAAGAGAAGGCAAAGAGGAGGGAACAATTTCCTTGGAGGGAACAGTTGCGGAGGAAGCCGAGCATGGATCGTTCGAATCGTGCGTGAGAGAGAGCTTCGGGCGATTGAAGAGGGGATTTGTGCGTCTGGCGTCAGCTCGTATGAAGGGGACAGAGCACTCAATTTCTTTCCTGCGTGTGTGAAGAAGAGTGAGCCGTGTGAATCGGGGCATGCGAGTTAGGGAAGAGGTCGGTCTGATTCATTAGAGTAGAGTTAGCGCATTAAGATTATATTAAGAATTTTAAATAGATGTTTAAATTGATTAATTAACTTTAATGTGAATTTTATGCCAATAAAATCATATGGTCAATATATATATTAATCTTAGCTTATTTTGATATTCCAGACGTAACAGAATGGTCTATTTTGCAATGGGAGGTCGTTTGACTCGAGTTGGCATCAAATTGAGTCAATTTCAACTCAAAATATGTGTCGTCACTTTCGTCCGCTCGACATCCATGTAAACTTGTTCAAATTAAGTGTGAATAGTCTTACTTAATATATTTTGATGTTTCAAAGCCAACGACGCAATCAGTTTCATGAACGATGTCATTTGGTTTACGTTGGCATCTCCTGACCTCGATATGCATGCAGGCGCATTAATGACTCGATCGCTTGATCAGTTTATCATCAAGTTATGCAATTTTTATATGCTAACTAGTTTTGATGTTTTGAACATGATGGAAAAGTTTATTTATCGACCAGAAGTCATTTGGGTTGATTTTGGTATCATATTGTGTATTTCAGCCTCAATTTACACACTATCATTTTTGATTATTCAACATCCACATAGACTCATCTGAATTGAGCATGGATAGTCTTATTTGATAGTTTTTAATATTTTGAAGCTAACGATGTGCTCATTTTCTTCAACAAAGGTCGTTCGGACAACATCGTAGCTTCTCGACTTTAATATGCGCATTGACATATTAATAGCTCGATCACTCGATCGGTTGCTCTTTAGATCAAGCAATATTTATATCTTGAGCAATTTTGACATTTTGAATACGATGGTGAAGTCTGTTCATCAATTAGAGATCATTTTGACTACTTTCAGTGATGTCCAGTGCATTTTGAGGTCTAATTTATGCACTGTCATTTCCGAAGTCCATCGAATTTGACTTATGGGCTTGACTTGACTTATGACACATACATGGAGGTCAACAAATGCCCCCAAAAAAGTATGATTCATGCATGGAGTGTGTCACATTTGTTGAAAACTAGTTGACTCTTTTTCGACTTTGTTCATTTTCTTTTTTTTTGTTCCTCTTTTTTTCTTACCATTTTGTACTATAACTCCCTTTTTTGTTAGATTCTTATGTGTTGTTTCTCTAATTATTTAATAGGAGAATGTTCTGCTGGAGGAGGCCTGATGATTTATCATCTGTTAGCCTAGTGAGGAGGCTATATGGTTGAAGATTGACAGGCATGATCCTCATGGAGATATTGATATCAGGGATAGGATTGAGCAGCATAACTATATGTTGTGAAGACGTGATTTTTATCAGGGGTTTCTTCGCACGCTCATCCTTACTTCCTGACTGTAATTCAGATTCCTTTGCTTTTGAGGATCCTGTAGATTGGGTGGCTACCATTAAGCTGAAGTGCGGGGACTACAACCCTTTAGATAGCATAGTAACCCAGGTTAGTTCTAGATATTGTGATGTCTTACAACCTGCTTCTGACAGCATTGGGCAGACGAGATAGTTTAGACTTTTGAGCCATCGTCAGCTACAATCAGGCTCATTAGACCTACTTCGAGATTCCTACATTGACAGAATTACTAGTCTTCCACCTGGATACGTGACATGGGCTAGATATATCTTGCAGGCTTATAGAGACACTTAACGGATAGCTGGCATTTATGAGCAGTATATGCATCATTATTTGATTTGTTATGCCTTCTTCTTGGGCTCGTGAAGTATTAAAGTTCTGGGATGCTAGTAGTAACGCTTGTTGGATCGGCTCGGAGGAGTTGACAATTACTCTTTGGAACTTACAGGCTATGTCAGGTCTCTTGGTACTTGGTTACCATTATGAGGAGTGTGTTCCACTTAATGAGGAGTTATTTCACAGGCAACCTTCATATGATTGTGATCGACGAGGTAGGCTAGCTATGCTTTCTATTTATATTGATCTTCTTAACCATTATCACCAGGATTTTAAGGCATCGGGATGTTCTAGATGATCACAAGCTACACTGCCTGTGAGTACATGAATTCAGAGCTTCTTATAGAATAATGCTCTATCCAAGGAGACTGTAGCACTACATGACTATTTTCAATTGGATGTGTTTGACGATAGTTACTTATTTGAGAAGACTGTGGAGCTTATTGAATTTGCAGGAGTGACTTCTCCAGTCTTACAAGGATTGAGTGAGGATTTGTTCTTGGATGGCTTTATAGTGACATGGCTCTGCATTTCTGTGCTTCCCATTACTGGGGGATCAATTCGTCCAAGTGCTTTATTAGCAGCCAATAGGATTTCATGAGGTGAGCAAATTTCTTTAGCCTCTGCAGTGTTTGATAAGATTTATAGGATATTGGGGATCATTTCTGAGGCTGGTTCTTTAGAGTTACGAGATGTGACTCTGCTGTGGCACTACTTGTACACTTGGGCTAACCTTTACATACATGGTGCATTTGCTTATTATGAGTATCCTGCATTTTTTTTTAGAGTGAGGATATCCTATAGTCTTGCAGTTTGAGCATCATCTACTTTGGAGATGGAGCAGATTTGCATGTTCTTCTTTGCTCCTCATTTGGTCAGAGATTGATTTTTGTTGGTTCACCAACTAGATATATTCGGCTTACCACCTGGCTTAATAGGGGTTGATCTTATTGACAGGCTTGATGAGAATGGCAAATATTCCTTGCTTCATGGCCGTCAGACATTAAGAGTAGCTGAGTATGTTTTTAGTATACATCCAAAATGGTTATATTATCAATTTAGGCAATCAATTATTATAGAGGGCTATCAGCCTAACCGAGTTGCACAATAGTTTATTTTTTTTTCAGTCGACCGCTCATGATGGTAGGCCATTTATCCCTTGTGTAGTAGATATTAGGAAGATCAGGATGGCTCCCCTTGAGACACGTTACTTTACTGCTTCAGTTGTTTGGCTACATTTACTGAGGCTTAGTACTGGTGCTCACATTCTGATAGTTCCTCCACAGGGTCACATAGGGGTCAGTTATACCTACCTTACCTTGGTACGGCTGTCTTTCGGTCCCTTTCTAGAGTGTGGTGCCAGGAGATATGAATGAAGGGAGAGATCTTTAGGAGTTCCTCAAGGTCAGAGGCCTCGATGTCATTTACCACCAGCAGGACATAACAGTGCTAGATGTATAATTACTAAAAATCATTTTCAATACTTCTACCATCTTATTTATTGCATCATTAAAATATGTTTGATGCATATGATCTTGTAACTTGATTCATGATATATATAGCGGTTGAGGAGCGGGTTAGGGTTGAGGGTGCCCTTCCTCATAGTAGAGTTAGAGCTTGGGATTATGTTCTTAGCTATGCTGAGATCTCTTCACCAACTCACAGACGTAGGAGTAGCCAGCCTACAGAGCCTGTGCGGGCTCCAGTTGAGTGTTCCATGGGTTCTCCTCCAAAGCAATTTATGACTTCTGATGAGGTGCCACAGGTGTTAGGTAGCACTAGAGATATTATTGAGTACTCTAGAGTTGAGCCGTCACACATGCCGGACTTATATACTACTAGTTTTGGTTTTACTACTCCTTCTGTGGAGCCAACTTTTCTCTAGTGAGTCTGGCTCTGCCCATTGTCCTGGGGAGAATTCTGAGGTGAGGGATCTAGTTCCTAGTGAGGCTTCTGTTGAGCCAACTCATAATCCTAAAGCTTATTAGATACTGAGGGTCCTCAAGGATTATGTCGCTTACGATGCATTTGTTCAGTCAGATTCATCATATTCAGGCACTTTCTCCCTCTCTTTATTTTTTAGTTTCACTTCTTTAAATTTACTGCTTAGCCTTATACTGATTGTTTTCATTTGTTCCTTGCAGTGCCTGATGTAGGTTATGAGTCTAAGATCTACCATCGACCTCCCTATAGGACAAATCCATGTGACAGGGGCATGCAGGATTGTGGCTTGGTGTTTTTGAGGGACATGGTTTCTCGGCTTACTTTATACTCATCAGAGTCACTGGACAGCTTCACCTCTAATGTGAACACCGTTCTGGATCTTTTAGCTTGTACTAGCTTGGAGGAGCAGGTTCTCAGGTATCTGGAGACTCTTTGTAGAGATGTAGAGTTCTTGATCCATAGGATGAGATTACTCAGTATTATCTGCTCTAGTACTTTACTAATAGAGCTTCAGGAGCAGGTTAGATTTCATAGGGAGATGGCTGACCTAGTGCATGATGAGTTTGAGGAGAGTGATGAGGCTCTACGACATGACCATTAAAGTTTGATAGATGCTTCTTCTAAGTTAGACAGATTGACTGCCAGGATTAGAGAGCTGTAGGTTGAGCAAGATAGAAGAACTCAGGCTATAAAGCATGAGCAACACCATTATCAGCTACGTCACCAAGCTATGGTAGATGCTGAGGCTACTTTGATCGGCTATTGACACTTTACAGCTGATTGGCAGTGAGCAGCAGTCTTTAGCAGCTTTTTTAGCATATCTTTAGGAGCTATAGTCTAGGTGATGTACTCTTCTTTTTTTTTCATCAATCATGTATTATCTTATTATATTAGTGAAATCAGCATTCCTCTGTTACTCTTATGCTTTTTGTGTTTGGGAGATTTAATGAGGAGATAATCTTTGATTTATGCTTTGGGCTTGATTTATATTCTTTGTTCTTTAGGCTTAATTTATGTGATGACTACAGAACTTGGATCATTTCAGCTTCGACTGCACTAACTTATGGAGACCATCTACTCTCTACTTCAATGGCTTTGCTGAAGCTCTCTTTCCTTTACGTCATTGTAAATTTGAGTTTCCTCCAACCCTATCTTCGTGCTTAGTTGGGTTTGTTAGAGGAATTAGTTTATTTATTTTGATGAAGGACTCTGCTAGGGAGTTGGTTTATCCATGCTTGGTCAAATTTGAAACTCCCTTCTATCCTATCCTTAAGCTTGATAGACTTGATGAAGGACTAACTTGATTTGTCCATATTGACTTATCAGAAAGTGTATGTACAACATGAGTCTTGTGCTTGCTGCCTTGATGGACTCGTTGAAGGGTACATACAGATGACCCAGCCTTCTAGCTTATACAAGATCTATGTTGAGTCATTAGTCTAACAATGTGTGCTTTAATAGGCTGAATAACCATGAAAATCCTTTAGTTCAACCCTCAACTTTTTAACAAACTATGGAATTACTTCCTCGGTCCTGTGCTTTCTGCTTTGATGAACTTGATGAGGAGATTATCTTTGATCTGAGCTTTGAGCTTGATCTGATCATTTGAGAATAAATTAAAATATCACCCTGTAGGCAATATAAAGATTTATTTGAAGCAGCCCTGAATTGAGAGTTTCCTCAAATTGTCTTGATCTATCAATTAAGTAGAAAGATCTCTTGGATCCTGGTTATTTGTAATCACCAAGTTGGATCTAGTTTAAGATTGAACAGCTATTATCATTGGATTGATGAGCAAGGGCTCTTTTACTACAGCCTTTTCTTACAGCTTAATGAGTGAGGAGAGCATCAGCAACTCGATCACATTTGGGCTTGCTGAGTTCGACCTTAAGAATCTACTCGAGTCTTTGACTTAAGCTGTAGTGGGTTGGTGGTTTTATCATCAGACTGACAAATAGGGGCTCTTTCACTGCGGCTTTTTCTTGCAGCTTATTGATGAGGAGAGAGTCAGCAACTCTGCCATTTGTAGGTTTGTTGAGTTTGACCTTTAGGATCCATCTGTGTCCTAAACTTCAGGATGTAGAGGTTGATGTTTCTCTAACTTAATTGATTGAAGCCTTCAAAATCAAGAGTTCTTCTGACTTGATCTCCAAAATTTGGCAAATTTGGGAGATAAATTTCTTGGCATTTAGGGTTATCTTTTCATGTGTAGAAATAAATTCTTTTTTCTCCTACAAGAACTTGGAACTTAACAATAATAATTAGGGATGTATTCAAGGATTTTGGCATGAAGCTCAATGTTAAGCTGAATCAGAATATATTTGAGGATCTTGTCTTATAACATGACATCAACTCAAATAAACTTAACATAAATAAAAATTGCCCCTGTCTTGTAGGGGGAATTCTAAATCATATTTAGAAGATCTTTCAAGATGAAATTAAAAAAATACATCAATATTTGAATTGATATGCTCTTAAGAGTGTTTTAACATGTAGCATTTTTTTTATCAATGTATATAAACCAAAAAATGCCCCTTATGTAATAGGAGAATTTTCACAGAAAAGTTTTTCGTCTAGAGTGGGTATATTTATTTAGGGATCTCGGCATGAAGCATGATGTCAACCTAAATAGATATACTGAAAAAATTCCTCCTTGTCTTGTAGGGGGATTTCTATTGTACTTCGAGAATGTATTCCTCATGTATAATAATTTTTCAAATATCGATCATTACTTGGTGGCATTGGTTTTTCACCCTTTAGGTCAATGACTTGGTATGCCCCTCATTGGTATACTTTTTCAATGACAAATGGGCCTTCCTAATTAGGCTCAAATTTTCCACCAAATTTTTAGTTAGGAATAATTTGTCATCTTAACACCAGAACCAATTCTCCTTTTTGGAATGTTCAAGGCCACACGGTATGGTCAAAAGCCCTAGACATTTTCGCTCGATAGACTTCCAAATTTTGATGAGCTTGAAATCTAACTTCATCAAGTGCATCGAGTTTCTCCATTCTCAAATGAGCATTTTGATCTTTAGTTTGATTGTATTGGATGGCTACTCGAAGTGAAGCAACTCAACTTCAAGCGAAAGAACTACTTCAATTCCAAATACCAATGAATAAGGAGTAGCTTTAGTCAGCATCTTGTAGGTGCTTCGAAATGCCCACAATGCATCTATTATCTTGGTATGCCATTCTCTTTTATTTTTAGTGAGAATATTCTTTAGTAGTTTGACCAATGTCTTGTTGAAAGCTTCTGCCAAACCATTTGCTCTTGGATTTTATATTGAAGAGTATCACCAATCAATTTTATGTTGATCGATGAATCTATAAATCTTTGCACTTTTGAAAGCTATGCCATTATTGAAAATTATTCGGCATGGCACTCTAAATCTATATAACACATTATGCATGAAGAAGTTGATTGCTCAGTCAATAGTAACTTCTTTAAATGGAGCAGCTTCAGCCCACTTAAAGAAATAGTCAGTCGCTGCTAGGATGAAGTAGTGTCTAGTTGAGGATGATAGATCGATTTATCTAATTACATCCGTACCCTAGCATTTGAATGGCCAAGATGCTATTATTATTTCTAGTGGATTTGTAGGTTGATGGATTATATTCCCATGTACTTGACATTCATGACACTTCTTCGGATGATTAATACAGTTTCTCACCATAGATGGCCAATAATTGCCCATTCTTTTGATCTTTACTACCATCTTGGGACCTGGTTAATGTGCACCACAAAGTTCTTCATGAACTTCAACCATCACTTTGCTAGCTTCATCTATGTTTAGGCATCATAGCCACATTTATTCAAAGTATCTATGGTATAGAGTATTATTGATGAAAGCATATCACAATATTCTCTTCTCGATTTGAGTTGACAGTGATCTATTGTTTGGTAATTTGTCTTCTTTAAAGTAGTCAATGAAAGGTTGCCTCCAATCATGTGGTCCTTCTATAATAAAAGCTTCACACTGCTTTTCTGAGGCAATATCATTCTTAACTCTTCTTGGTACAACTTCTTGTTGATTTTGGCGAGTATGAGGAGCAACTTGAGTTTCATCCTACTGTGTCGAATTTAGTAACCCCTCTCTCTATGGGGATTGATATTTTACTGGCTCTAGAACTTGTCGAGTAAATATGTCGATCATGACATAATCACCATTCATACTTATTATTTCCTTAGCTAATTTTGTTAAATAATTTGCTTTACTATTCTCAGATCGAGAGACTCGAGTTAGTATGATATTTGGTATCTGCATCATACACTCAAGAACTTGCTTATGATAGAAAGCTAAAGCTAACTCAAGCTTGTTGATTCTATAGATGCCTAGTACTTGATTTATATTAAGCTAAGAATCACCAAAAAAATGTAAGTTTTGAATGCTTATGAAAATAGCTTCTTCAAGACCTGTTATGGAGAAAAATTCCTATAAGGGGTCGAGTCACCTTTCAAATCTGTCGGTGATAAGTGAAAGAGAAACAAGTCTTATAAAAATTCATCTTTTTGAGATGCCACATAGATCCATAAATGTACTTATTCAGGTGATCGGGTACATCGTCAAGGAAATAGAGTACTATCTCCAAAGATAGAAGTCACTATCCTTTAATGGACCTAATCACCTCAATAAGGACTCTTAAGGATGATGGGTCTGCATATGTAACAGAGATTCTTCCCCTATTTAAAATGGAAAAGTAAAGAAGGGCTTATTTTAAACTGGGTTTGTTAAGTTCCTTACAGGGGCAAGCCCCCATAGTTAATTACATCCTAAGGGACGTGATTTCTTAGGAAAACTCGATTAAGGAAAATGATCATTATCTTTGATGATTTTAATAGGGAGGACTATCAATTGATTGGTTTATGGTTGAAAGATCAAATGGGATTGATCAAAAGAGAGAGTTATTATCAAAGCCAACATGGTAGATAAGTAGGAGATGCCCACAATGCTAGGAAACCTAGTGAGCATCTCAAATTATCCTAAAATTGGGCTTTACATTTTTGAAATTGATTTAACTTATTTTAGTTACATTTTTCATTAGAAATTTAGGACTTAAGATTCCTTAACATAAGATTAAGGAAATGCCTAAGAGGTGAGGAATTATGCTTATGCCCCCCAAAAGGGAGAATCAATCTTAGAACTTAAATCTAGGGAGCTTTGGCAAGGGCCAAAAGTACAACCTAAATCTAAGGCAAAAATGGGTAATTAGTTTGTCTCCACAAGTGAGGACAAACCACCCAACAGCTTGAACTTACAATCGCCTGGGCGTGGCTGCCAACTAACTCCTCCTATGATTTTAAATATATGAAGGCAAGTCTTTATGCTTATGCAAGATAGCTAGGCTATTATTTATTTAAAAAGAGACTAAGCCCTTAAACTCACTCTCTAAAGAGACTAGATCATATAAAGGGACATACTTCAAATGACCTAAATCTAATATAATTCAAATTTTATTTTATTTTTATTTTTGGAAAAATATTTTGACTCAGGATAATAGGATTCATATGACTAATGCATGAGAAAGAAGGTTATTGGCCAAAATTAGTGAGAAGGGAGGTGAGTTTTCACCATGGCTCTCAAAGGTCAAACCAAGTTTCTCTAGCAAAGGTAGAAGCCCTCCAATCAAGAGTAAAATAAGATGCATTTGTGTATGATATTATAAAAGAAGTGCTGATCTAGTTAAACGATTGTTAATTCTTTTATCTTGATTTTAAACCTAAGCTTTAGGTGAGGTTATGAGTTGTTTAATTTTCATTTTGATTTGTTAAGTTGGGTAAAAGATTTATTTTTTCCTAAAGAGCCTAATCCACATCCAGGCCATACATAAAGTAAGAAAAAAACTAGGAAAAGCATGCCACTTAATACAAAACCTAAATAAATCATTAACCAATTTATAAAGCTAATCATAAAAATAATAAAAGGCTGTTATGGTCGGGCACCATTGCACAAACAAGAAAATATCAAATATGGGTAGTCGAGCTCTACCCTTATACAACTTGGATTACAAATGAATTAAATTACAATTAAGCAAGGAATTCATAGTTATGGGGGTCTTCAAGCTTTATTTCTTCTTTCTTCTTCTTTCTTCTTCTTTTTTTCTTTCTTCTTTGGTTCCTTCTTTTGGATGGTGGATACTCCAAGGCTTCACATGGTACATAAGATAGGATCTTATGACTCATGCTCATCCTAATTCCCATAATAATCATTCCAAAATCCTAATTGCATTGATTTACATGAAAAGGAAAAATGGAAATCTAACTAACACTTACAAAATAAAGGTTAGCTAAAGTAAATCACACAAATTTCAAGCATGTATATTGGACTTATAACCCCACACAGGGGTGACTAAGTCCACCTGGCCTATTGGATTATGCTTAGGGGTATAAAGCACCTGTAAGCAAAAGCATTTATATTTTTATTTATGATATGCCCTTAAGCACAGTCTCCAACAGAAAAGAATAGTTAGACTAAGAACATCCTACCATTCATTCTATGAGCATACACCCTAACATTTAGTCTAAAACATATATCATAAAATAAAACAAACATCAAACCATGTACCGGCTTAACCTAAGGCTAGAAGTGGTGACTTAAGCTAATGTGTGTGCTTTGAAGGCTTGTTTAGTATGCTTAGCTATGTCTTTAGGTTTAAATTTTCTAAGTATGAAGACATGTTCAACTTAGGGGAGGGTTTCATTTAAGTGTTTAATTATTTTGGGTTGATTTTATTTCATGTTTTGATTTGGTTTAAGTGGATCCTATAATTAATTACTAAGTTTTGAAGAGAGGGAAAGAGAATAGAACTTCTCTTTCCTTCTCTAAGCTAATTAATTTCTAAAGTAGGTTCACATTTTAGTTTTTTTAGGCGAACATTTTGATTAATTCTTTTAATTAATCCTAAGTTTAGATAAACTCTAAACAAACCTATTCAAAAAGAAAGGCATTTTAATATTAAATATAATGAATCAAAATTCACATAACACACATTACTTCATTTCTTTCCTAATATATATAACATGCATATAGATAGACCTTAAGCATATATTTATACATACAAATGAGAGTATTTAACACACTTTATGATGCATGCTAAGTAATCCATTTAAGGAAATTTAGAAGTTGAATATGCATGATTTTTCATAAGTAGAAAGGGATTTCCTTATCCAAATTTTCACATACACATATGAAAGTAAGAAAGGCATAAGTGAGTAGAGAGCCATTGTTAACTAGAGGTGTAAGGTACAAGACCTACTTAGGGCTACTTAAAGCCTCACAACCTTGGGGTTTTCTAGACTAATATACCACTTTCCTTAAATACAAACTTGTATATAAAAGAAATGAAATAGAAAAGGAGAATGCAAAAGTTATGTTAATGGACTCATTTTTATTGTATGCAATTTATGTATGCAAGTATAGGTAACCCTTCTTAGGTTATAGCATAGGGATGAATAGGGTCTGGAATTAAGTAAGTGTTTGGTTCTTTTCAAATGAACCCTATATCTTACCAACTCCTATTCAAAACTATACCAACACATGCTAAGCATACCTTTATATTCTTTCACAAGCAAGCTTATAATTAAAGTATAAGTAGAACACTTTCAGATTAGGTATTTGACTTAGATGTTTTAAAAATAATTTGGATTTACTAGTGATAATAGTCATTCATATTTCTACTTTAGCCAACACATGGATATTTGACATAAAGTAAAAAATTTCAATTTTAAAATTTGAATTTGAAAAATATGAATACATGAAACCACATGAAATACAAATTTAACATGTTGGGGAAAGATTAAAAGTAATGAAAATTTGTAAACAAACTCACTTCACTTAAATTCTAAAGACATTCTTATAGAATAAGAAAGTTTAAAATAAATCAAAGTGAATTCAAAGTGAGTTTTGTTTAGTTTGAAGTTTGATTTAATTTTGAAAAGGTGAGATGCGTTTGTTGTTCCTAACCCATTCCCACATGTGTTTGATATTTTTGTTTAATTTTTAGATAATTAAATCCATTTTTATGTTTTAATTAGGTTAAGGTATGAATTAAGTAACTTAATTAACCCTTACATACACCACTTTGGAATAATTAACCAAATAATTATGAGCCAATGAGATGACATAAAAACTCACAAGGAATTTAAATTTTTAAAGCACCTAATAAGAAAAAAGGCCTAATGCAATTGGGCTCACAATTAAAAGTTAATTAAGCTAAGAGGTTTAGCTTAAGTAATTTCAAAACACCCTTTCATACTTATGAATTGGGTTTTTGTTTCCTTAATTGAACTTAAGCTATTAAACACCTAAGCATCTACCCAAAGTAGATTAATTAAGTTCTGAAACTTTTTATAATTTTTAGAAATTAATTAAGAGGATAATTAATGAATTATCCCTTAATTAAGAGGAGATGAAGGAGAGGAAAGGGGTTTAGGGAATAGCTTATGGGAAATGTCCCAAAAATATTCTATAAACCTCTTACTTATTGGATCTGACCTTAATCAACCCTAATAATGGATTAAAATCACTAATTACACATTAATTATCTATTATTTCATAAGAAGGGTAATTAAGAAATTTATATGCAATTCTTCTAATCAAGCCTTCAATAAATCCCAAGAAAATTAGGAGAGGCAGAAGTCATCTCCTAAAACATACCCAAGAAATTTAGGATTAATCAGAGCTTAATTTAAAAAGTAATTAGCAAAATAAATTTCCAATAATACCCAAATTCAGAGAAAGACATAATTCAAAACCCATTGAACATTTTAAAATATTCTGGGTTGAATTATCTTTCCATAAAATTTTATTCCATATTTTTTTGAATTTTTCAAAGGTAGTTATAAATTTTAGAATATCCCTAGGTTAATTAGAATTAATTAAAATATTTTTAATTAATCCCTTAGCTCATGGCACGACGCGTGGCAGCGGCGGTCAGCGTGTTATACACGTGTCACACCGTGAAGGGTTTACTTAAATGTCAAATCCCCAAAAGTTGCTGGCGGCACACACAGTTTGAACTATGCCATCCGATCAAAGATCGGATGGCCAGAGATCTCCCCGTGATTTAAAAATGAATAACAAATACCTAAATGTGGGGAATTATATCAGCTGTCCATCCAAAACATGCGGATGGACGATTAGGATCTCCCAAGTTCTTCCCCTTGATCAACAGAGACCATCCATGATCAAGGGGAAGATCCAAGCTCGATCTAGCTTAGATTCAAACCAAATTCAACCCACACCATCTAAAGTTAAAGAGAGGCAAATACAACAATAAAAAATCCATGATATTAAAATTTCTTTCATAAAGCTCCACACCACATTGAGTTTAGTGGTCATAAAATCCCATACTCCAGTGAAGGTGATCACCGACACTCTATTCCCTTGGAGAAGCTTTGTCTGGTTTAGACAAAGTTGTGTTAAGAGTATGAGCACTTGAGGTTGAGTGGATTGGTATGGACCACCTCCTAGCTTGCTAACTTTGATCGAAAGTTAGTCCCCCTTGCCTTGGAACTCAAAGAGCTTGGTGCACCTTGCCTCTCTGATGGAGTGCAAAAGTAATTGGAGTGAAATTGAGTGATTAGGAAATTCAAGAATGGATTGAGCTCCCCTATTTTCACACGGTGCAAAATCGAGAATATGAGATTTTATTTCACTCTAGGAAGCTAAAGGAGACTGAGGAATGGCTTCTCTGGCTTCCCTAGGTTCAATAAAATTGAGGACTGATGGATTTAGGTTTGTTTAGGGGGAGTATATCTCTCCCTTGAAGGATCAGACAACCATCCATCCTCTTATTGTTTTGATCCAATTGATCATAGGCAGTGGGTTATTTTATCAGTTAAGATTGCACACATGATCAGTTTGAGCCAAGGAGTGGATTGCCAACCTCCCATGTGCTTGAATTTGAGTGGGAGAGGGAGTTTGAATTTGGCATTTTGACCCATGGGGTTGGGTTTGGTCTAGGGACCAATTGGTCTGACCCACACACATTGGGTTGGATGCACCACTCCTCATTAGGTCCCCTTGAGCTATTAGGAAAGCCTCAAGTGGATATGAAGAGGGTATGACCAAATTACTCATGAATTAGGCCAAAATTTATTCTATGGCCTAAGGGTAGAATGGTCATTTTGCTAATTTTTTTTACTTTGGTTATGTTGGGTATGTGGAGAAACCATGTTTAGCCAAGTTTCATGAGATTTGGAATTTATTTGATAGGGTTTGGCTCTTGTTGACCCATTTAGGTCAAAATGGGTCAACTTGGGTCAAGTTGACCAATTGATCAAATTTTATCAAACCAAGGGTTAGGTCAAGTTCATATGATCATTTGAAATGTTTTGGTCACTTTGATTTGATTTAATTTGGATTAGTTTTGATTATGGCTCATATGACTTCATTTAGGTTAAATGGGTCAAGTTGACCCATTTGACCTATTTAAGGTAGGTCAAGGGTAGGTTTAGGTTAGGTTAGTCATATGGAGTGGATTGGTATCTTTGCTTCCAATCAATTTTGATTATGTTCAAATTTGGCTCAACATGACCCCTTTAGGTCATGTTGGGTCTAAGGTCAATTGGGCTAGGTTAGGCCTAGTTGGCCAATTGAGGCTTTGGTCAAGTTCCATAAGTGATTTCAAGTGGACTTGATCCATTGGTTTCAAGCAATTTGGCTTAGATCAAGTTTTGACACATTTTGACCCTTTAGGTCAAAATGAGTCAACTTGGTTCAAGTGGCCAATTGGGCTAGGTTAGGCTCAAATGTTGTCTTGGTCAAGTTCAAACATAGGTTATGAGTGAATTTAAATCAATGGTTTTAATCAATTTATCCTATGGTGGAATTTGGCCATGTTCGGTTTCATTTTGGGCTAAGTGTTGACTTGGTCAACTCTTAGGTTTGACTTGATTTGACCCAATTTGATTGATTGATCATCCCATGATGATTGTTGATCATGATGAGAGATATAGATGAGTTTGGTTCAATCCAATTTGGTTTGGATTGAAATTTGGCTCATAAGGGTACTTTAGGTCACTCTGGGTCAAGTGAGCTGAAGTGGGTCTAATGGCTTGGTCTAAGCTTGATTTGAAGTTGGTTAATCTTGTATATTGACTTATTATTGAAATATAAATCTTTTTACAAGTGGTTTGAAGTCAAATGGGTTTAGATTCATTTGACAATTTCATATTCAAAGGGTGAACATGAAGAGATTTTGGCTTTAATTTTTGAACTAGGTTTTGATTGTTTGATTGAAGTTTGGATTTATATATGGGCTCATGATTGTAGGGTTGATTGAATCATGAGAGAAAATTAAGAGTTTGGCTTGATTTGAAATTGATTTGACTAAGTTCAAGATTTTGACTTGAAAGGCTTAGGTTGGATTTTGAGTGGATTTGAGTTTGATTTTTGGAATTAGTTGTGATTGTTTGAATTTATATTTCATTTATATATGTGATTATAAATGAGGATATTAATTGAACATGAGAAAATTTCAAGGATTCAAAGTTGTTTAATCTTGACTTAAGCTATGTGCCTTAAGAGAGAATTTAATTTGAGAGTTTGAATTAATTGATTTATATATATATATATATATTATTTATATATGTGAATATAAATGAGAATAAAAATGAGTTTTGAGAAAATTCCATGAATTTGAATTGATTTGATTATGATTTAGGCTATGTTCATTAATGGAAAGTAAATGACTTAATGAGATTATAAGTTGGGAATTTAATTTTTGGATTTTATTTGATTGATTGATATTTATATTTCATTTATATATGTAAATATAAATGAGAATATAAATGAGTTTTGAAAAAATCCATGAGTTTGAAATGGTTTGATCAAGATTTAGGCTAAGTCCATTAATGGAAAATTAATGACTTAATGAGATTTTAAATTGGGAATTTAATTTTTGGATTTGATTTGATTGATTGATATTTAAATTTTATTTTATATATGTAAATATAAATGAGAATATAAATGAGTTTTGAGAAAATCCCATGAGTTTGAAAAGGTTTGATCAAGATTTAGACTAAGTCCATTAATGAAAAATTTAAAGGACTTAGGAGATTTTAAATTGAGAATTTAATTTGAGGGTCTGATTTAATTGATTTATATTTATATTTCATTCATATATGTGAATATAAATGGGAATATTAATAAGTTTTGAGAAAATCCCAAGAGTTTGAAATGGATTGATCAAGATTTAGGCTAAGTCTATTAATGGAAAATTAAGGGACTTAGGAGAATTTCATGAATTGAGTTGGAATTTTGAGTTTAATTTGATTGGTTTGGATTTAATTGATTTATATTTATATTTCATCTATATATGTAAATATAAATAGATTATGTGAAAATTTCAATGATTTGAGTTGATTTTGATCATAATTTTGGTTAGGTCCTTAAATGCAAGATTAGGACATAGGCAAAATTTGAACTTAGGAATTTTTTATGAATTTTGATCATGGGTTTCAATCATAGACTCCAATCTTGGATTTGATTTGAGTTTGGAAAAAATTAAATAGAATTGATTTAGAGTTTGACTTGAAAGAAGAAAAGTGAGGAATGGTTTAAGCTAAGGGTAGGCAATTTTCTTAACACCCCTAAGGCATGACCTATTCCTATGGCTTCCTCTTCTAAGTCTATAGGGCTAGGTTGAGTGTTCACCTAATCACTAGATGTGTCTTAAGACTAAGGAACTCCTAAAGCCTAAAATAAGTCATATGTCTAAGATGGAGGGGCTGAGAGCTCATTCTAAAAATGAGTTTAACAAAGGGCGCCCAATAGGTGTGGTGTGACCGACAAGGAACACCACATGTATTGTTGTTGACCGAAATGATCAACAATGCTGAAAGATCACAAGCACTAACAAAAATAATATGTCCTTAACCTAAAGAAAAGAGAGACTTTAGAGCTTAGCGCAATGTGGCTCTACTTATGTTCAAGACATAAGAGAGAGGGAAGAATCCACTAAGCGATAGAGTGTGAACCTTCCACTAGGGAAGTAGGTTCAAGTCATCCACAAGGGGATGAAAGATTTGATTTGATCTGAATCTCACTGAGGAGAGATCTCCACTAGGGGAGAGGGTTGAATTTGTTTTGAATTTTCTTAGGTTTAGATTTTGAGATGAACCCTATTGGTTTGCAATGGATCGCACTAAGTAGGAGCCATAGAGGACAATACCTAACTTAGATTTACCAATCCAAAGGGGTAGTCTACTAAACATATAGTAGGATTAACCAACCAAGGAATGCCTTGATACAATAGTTATACTAGAAGAAAGCAGACTTACATCCTCAAAAAGGAGACTAAGTGGGTAATCTATTGGCAAGGAAATCATTGAACCCAACCTAGACTATTGAGTGAAATACAACTGGGGACTTAGATCAACTCAAAGATAGTCAAGATTGATTTCATTTTAGTTTTGTTTTGGGGATTCCATTAGATGGATCACACTTAGAAGGAGCTTATAAGCCTAGACCTATCTCATTTACCAAAGGAGTAGCATCCCCGATGGAAGAACTATCCAACCAAAGGAGTGCCTTTCAATTTGCAATAATCAATTGGAGGAAAGAAAACTCTAAGACTCACATCTTCTACTAGAAAAGATCACTGGGGTGATCAGTTACTTTGGGCAACAAATCAAACCTGACTTAGGGCTGCCCGTTGGTTTGTGACAATCATGCTGGAAAGAATGTGTCATAGTCTTACATCTTTCAAAGCAGAATGACTGTCGGGGTAACTTGCTTGTGGAAAATAGATTGAACCCAACCTAAAGGTGACTATGAAGTGAGTACAGGGATTTATCTCAACTGTGTAGCAATTCTATAGGGAGTTCTCACGACACGCCTAAAGATAGGATGCTGGGAAAAGGGGCCACTTTGGGCCTTGAATTCCTAATCCACAAGCGAATATTTTATTTGTTTATTATTTGGTTAGTTTGTTTTAGTGTGGATCCTGTTAGTTTATGAGGGATCAAACTGAGAAGGGGCTTATATTAGCCTAGACCTACCTTAGATTTATTGAACAAAGGGAGAATCTGCATCCGCTGAACAGGTTTTCCAACCACAGGGGTGGTTACTAGGAAAGGGGGAACTGTCTAATCCAAAAGTAACCCGGGTAGTGTCTAAATGGAGTCACAAAGGACATGATCCAAATAGAGTGCCCATAGGGGATGGGACTGCTAAGGGCTTAATCTAACACCTTGGAGAAGATGACATGGCTAGTCTATATTCCATAGGTATTCGATGTCCAACTCAAGGGGAAAGCACGGTGACTCATATCTGCCAAGAGTGGTGTACTCACCAGGTGAGTCGCTATCAGCATAGAAAACATTAACCAACCTAAGGTGCCCATTAGTTTGCAATACTAAGAAGAACTTGGGACTCACATCCTCCTATAGTGAGTCACTGTGATAGTCTTCTTGGCTCGACAGGTGCCATCCGACCTAGGATGACTACTGAGTGAATGCCACTAGGGGGACTTATATCAACTAAAAAGTAGTTAAGAGGAAAGGAGCCTTTGGGGGACTTATCCTAAACCTCAAATATACTCAACTTAGTTATAGCGTGATGGCTAGTTCAAGAAGAAAGCACGGGGACTAACATCTTCTTAAGAAAAGTCAACATGAGGTAGCTTATTAGCTGGGCAGTGAAGACTACCATACTAACAAGGTGCTCATTTATTTACAATGGTCAAGTTAGGAAGAAAGCATGAGGACTCATATCTTCCAACAAGTGACCACTAGGGTGACATACTAGGGAGGTAGCATGTAGACCAGACCTAGAGCAGCTAGTGAGTGAGTGCCATAGGGGGCTTACTCCCACATCAAGTAACTCAAGATAACAGATTTGTGTTTATTGTATGCATGTGTTAAAAGGAATAGGATGCTTCTGGGGGACTCTTACACTTACCATAAACACACTAGGGGTTTGATGAGATGGTGCCATGGATGGCAAAAAGGATTCCCACTAAGAAATGATGCCACTTGGGTTCTCTCACACCTATCATAATTATGCTAATCAAAATAGGATGCCTCTCGAGTTCTCTTGCACCTATTTTAATAGTGTCAGGAGATTATGTTTATGTTGTGAAAGAGGGATAAGATGCCACTAGGGGAATCTTACACTTACCCTAGACACATCATGGTGGATTCACAAGATAAACAAACAACACTTTGAAAGAAGAGAAGATTTGATGAATGAAATCAAATTTTATTCTTTTTATTAATGATTAATTTTAAACATGATTTATTTCATGGGAAATATTTCTTTAGATAGAGCCCATCAATTGGAAGTATCAGATGTTCCCATTTATAATCAATAAGATGATAAGATCCTCCTTGGTAGGCCTTCTCTATGACATAGGGGCCTTCCCAAGTGGGTTCAAACTTGCCTCCCATCTTTTGACGGGCAACAATTGGTCTCCTTAGGACTAACACAAGTTCTCATACTCAGAAAGACCTAGGGTGGACCAGCTTGTTGTGAGCTTGAATCATTTTATCCTTGTACAACTTGAGATTTTGGCACGCCTGTAGGCGACTCTCCTCCAAACCTTTGAGCTCTTCTAACTGTAACTTTGCATTCTGCTTTGTAGTGATCCTGTTACCCAATGCTATCCTTAGTGACAGGAGTTGAACTTCTAAAAGAAGAATGACTTTAGACCCATACACTAAGGAAAATTGAGTAGACTGAGTTGGACATCGTTATGTGGTGTGGTAGGCCCACAAGACTTCAACCAACTACTCATTCCACTATCATTTATTTTCATCAAATGTCTTCTTCAGTATCTGGATGAGAGTTTTGTTGAATACTTCTACTAAGTCATTTTCTCTAAGGTAGTAGATGGTGGAGTATCTCCAATCTATATCGTGTCTTCTGGCGAAGTTGTTGATCTTTGTTCTTTTGAATGCAGTACCATTATGAGATATAATTCATCGAGGCACCCCAAACTATATATGATATGGTTTCTAAAAAACTAATGCACATGGTGAACTGTGACCTCTTTGAGTGGGATGGCTTCCACCCACTTGGAAAACTAGTCGGTAGTAGCAAAGATAAATCGATGCCCCTTGGAAGAAGGAGGATCGATTGTACCCACAATATTAGTACCCCAACACTTAAATGGCCATGAAGCCAAAGTAGGGTGTAAAATGTTGGGTTGTTGGTGGAGGACCACACCGTGTACCTAACATTGATGGCATCTCCTAGCTACCTCCATGCAATTTGTGATCATCGATGACCAATAGTATCCAAGTCATTTAATCTTCGTCTTCATCTTCAGACTAGATTGATGCACCACATAGACCGAATGTACCTCTATAATTCCATAAAGCTTCATATTTGTCTAAACAATGTAACCACATTTGGTCAAAGGATCGACATAGGTGCCATCAACAAGAGCATAGGAGAGAGCTCTGTTTCACCTAATGGGCTTATGACTTTTTTTGACGTAGTTTACTAGTGTTCAAGTAATCTATGAATGGTTGCCTCCAATCCAGCTCTTTGTCCATTTTGGCAATGGAAACCTCCCCTTCAACGGAAAGTCTCTCGATGAGTTCAACATCATTAAGGGATAGGACTTGTCTATTTTGAACCCTTATTGAAATGAACTCATCTTCCAAATATGCAAACTCTTTGCCAAGTTTGGAAAAAGCATCTACTACTACGTTCTCTGCTCGGGGAACCTTGTAGATGGTAACTTTGAGAATCTAGGCCAACAGCTTCATGGTATACTCATAGTAATGATGAAGCTTGGGTTTGAGGACCTGGTAGGACCAACAATATGGTTGATGACCAATTAAGAATCCCCAAAGATGTTGATGCTCTTGACACTGATAGTGATGGCTAACTCCAGACTAACAATCAAAGCCTCATACTTAGCTTCGTTGTTGGTACAGAGGTTGGAAAGATAGTATGAGAATCTCATATCATCACGGTTCAGAGTTAAAAGAACTATTCCTACCCCTGTCTTTCTAGAGAGAATAGATCATGATGCTTCACCTTTAAGAAAAGAAGCAGCACCATCAAAATACATCTCCCATCGACAGTTATCGGCCTCCCCTAAGTTCATGATTCATTCATAAGGGAGATTATCACTAAGCGGAGAATCAGCAGGAAGTGGGTGTGCTGCTAAGAAATTCACTAGTGTTTATCATTTTACCGTACGAAGGGGTAAAAATGTGATATCAAACTGCGAGAGTATCATGGACCAATGTGCCAAATGTCTGGAAATCATTGGCCGTGTCATGAGGTACTGTAGTGGATTGGTTCTAGAGATCAAGTTTACCTTATGAGAAAGTATATAGTGTCATAGCTTCTGTGATGCAAAGATCAAATCTATGAAATATTTCTCAATAGGTGGATAGTTTGCTTCAACAAGGATCAAATGATGATTGAAGTAGTAGAGTGCACTTTCCTTCCCCTCATCATTGACTTGGGCCAAGATAGCACTGAGAGAGTCATCCAATGTAGCAGTATAAAGGATAAGTGGGATAGTGCTAGAAGCTGCCTTCACCAAGTACTCTTGATGTCTTCAAAAGCATTGACACTTATCATCCCACTTGAACTTGGCATCCTTTTGACAAGTGCTAAGAGATGGTTTGCATCTGATAAGTTTGAGATAAAGCATCTTAGATACGCCAGCCATCCTTGAAAGGATCTGAGTTGAGTTAAACTCTTAGGAGGTGGCATTTCTAAGATAGCTTTAATCTTTTCAGGATCTATTTCTATTCCCTAGTGTCGAACAACAAACCCAAAGAATTTCCCTAAAGTGACTCCGAATGCACACTTCAAGGGATTCATTTTGAGGTTATATTATCTTAAACATTCAAAAACTACTCTCACGTCAAAAAGATGGTCTTCCTTTTCTAAGATTTTGACTACTAGATCATCAACATGACAGTCAACCTAATGATGGATAAGTTTGTTGAAGATTTGAGTCATGGCCCATTGGTATGCAGCACCAGCATTTTAAAAGCCGAAAGGCATGACCCTATAATAGAAGATTCTAATCGGGGTTCAAAAAGCAGTGTTTCTCTCATCTTTAGGAGACATCTTGATTTGGTTATAGCCAGATGATCCATCCATGAAAGTGAAAACTGTATGAGATGAGGCAATGTCCACCATTAATTCTGGTATAGGAAGAGGAAACTCATCCTTAGGACATGCCTTGTTTAAGTCCCTAAAATTGATGCATATGCGAATTTGATCATTCTTCTTCTTAATTGGGATGACACTAGCTAACAAGGTAGGATATTTTTATTCCCTCATGAAACCAACATCAATCAATTTCTTGACTTCAGAAATCACCTATTGTTCAATTTCTAATCACATGCATCTAAGAGCTTGCTTAATAGGGGTAGCATTAGGTTCTATTGATAGCTTATGGACTGCATCGGAGATAATCCGGCATTTCATAACTCATAATGCGTCTTTAAACTCACTCAATAGCCTAAATAATTCATTGGTTTCTTCTTCATTCAGCAATGAACTGATGTATGTCGGGTAAGGATTTTCTTCTATCCTAAGGTTAATTTCTTTAAGCTTGTCGATTGTTGAATGAATCTTCTCTTCAAATTGTAGTGGGACCTCTTTGACTTGGAGATCATCTGGATCATCTAAAGTTTCTAAACACACATTCTCATAAGAGTCGGGGATGTGTGAGAAGAAACTTTAAAACTCTAAATGGTTGGTAACAACTAGGCAGTAATCTTTGTCATCGATCAGACCCACCATATCGAATCATAGTCCTTCTCTTGATTGCTTCACATATCCATAGAAAGTATTGACTGCTCCATGTGAGGAACTAAACCTTTGATATAAGATTTTGAACACAGGAGTAAAAGTTAAAAGGTAATTCTATTAATTGTTTAAAAGTATCTTTACATCGTTTAAGAAGGATGATCAGTTCATGGAAGACTAAACTTCCTTAACACTAAACTGAGATGTAAGTGAGATAAGAGCTTATTACCCAATAGTTTCTCATAAAGAATTGAATCTTCTTAAGTCTTCATCTCTGTCTGATTCCAATGGAACTTCTTATACTTCTCATATCACTAGAAGACTTAGACTTTAACTACTAAACCTTCAACTTTTGAGATGAAAGTGAGGTTAGAGCTAAGGTTCCCAACGCTGCCTAATAGTTTCACAAAAAATTGATTCAAATACTTTGCTTTGTTTGGAGGCCCTGGTCTTCATCATGTGATCAAAAGTCACCTCCAATGGAACCTGAGAGGTTGGTTAGTATACTAATCACATTAGACTCATCCTCTTGGATTCCAAGTCTATGTGAATAGTAGGGGTACTTATGAACCAGAACATAACCTCTATTGGTGGCCAACCGGGGGTCTCCACCTCTGAACCTCTATTTCTGCCTCCCTCTACGGTGGAGGTTGAGCCATTCTACCCACATGTCCATATGATGGAATGAACTGTGGGTAGAATGTGATATGTGGATCTATTTCTTCTTCAATTCCCCTTTCTTGCTCACTTGGATTTTCCTTTTTTTTGCATTTTTTTTCTTTTTCATCATTTTATTTTGCTTTTGAATTTAAGTTTTGTCCAAGTTAATGAGAAAGGGTGTTTTGAAGAAGATAGTAGGTTGAATTCTTATATATCTCAACCTCTATAACTAAAAATAGTTTTTCATCTCCTTTGACACGATACTCAATACCATCCTTCCTGAACTTCATGCACTGATGGAGGGAGGATGGAATGATCTTATTTTGATGTATCCAAGGCCTACCAAGCAAAGCAGTGAATGAAGTATTCGAATCAATGATGTAGAACTTGGCTTTAGTCTTCCAATCACCTATCTCCAAAGGTAACACTATAGAACCTAAAGCCCGCTCACCTTGATCATTGAATCCTCTCAACATCATTTTATCTCCTTAGACTGTAGAGATATCGATCATCAAATAGGCAAGGGTCTTTAGACTCATAATGTTCACCGATGCACTTGAATCCATGAGAACCCTGGCGAGTCTAAACCTATCCATGTCGACAATGATGTAGAGGGGGATAGTTGTGCTATTAGTCCCCCAATAGAGGGTCTTCATCTTTGAAGGTGATCCCTTGGGCTTCTTTTACAAAATATGCTTTCTCACCTATAGCAGTCAGCTGAGCTAAGCATATTTTAGGGAAAATGAGGGCCTTGATTAGTGATCATCTCATCTCTTTGGATAAGATAAGGGCATCATATATGCTTAACTTTGATGGCAACTTTCTTAGATGAGAAAGGACGTAGTCTGGCTCCGGTCTTCCACAAGCATATCCAAGGGTGGAGCATCCTGTGGAAGGGCTTCTCAATCTTCAGTACCAATGACTTGTTTCCCTCTATCTTGAGGTGCTGCCTTAGGAGGTAAAACCTTCCCACTACAGAGGTTGACTTCGGTGATCTCTTGAGGCAAGGTGGTGGAAGGTTCTACCTTCACTTTAGGCTCACCTACAGCTTCTCCTATGGGACTCTCAAAATTGGATGATTCCAAGTCTATCTCAAGAGGTGAACTCATAGTATTCAGAGTTGGAAAGTCCAACTCTGAATCAGAAAGAGGAAGATTGGAATTATTATAGTTAATTAGACTTGAAGAGTTATCATTAGGAATCGAAGAAGTCAACCCATCAGAAGTGACACATATGTAATTCAAACTAGCTTTATTCTTCAATTTCTTGGAATTATTTGGAGGTACAATGTAGAAGTCAAGTATAGTGAGTGGAGTAAGAGATTTGATGCCCTTATCCACTCATACAAGAGCTCTACTAGTAGAAGAAATAGAAAAGCTAGATGAAATGGAAGAAGTCAAGGTGGAAGCTAACTAAGGATGGAGGTGGACACGTATGGTGCTAAGGGCTATCCTAGTCACACATCACATTGTTTCTTGAGCTGAGCTCCCACTTTAGAGTTGGCATTGGTAACTTGCAAACCTTCCTTGGTGTTGGAGGTTTGAGCTGACTTAGGCACCTGCAAGGAAAGCTTCTTGATATTCTGAATTATCTTCTTTGAGGTTTTGGATAGAGAAATATCTCAACCTTCTTTAATTTTGGTGGGATCATATGTATCCCTAAGGATTACTCTAATGGAACTAGAAGGTTGTTCACAAGGTATTCCTTTGGGATAACTACAGCACTAGTTTTGAAACTGTGTTTAAGCCAGTCCTTGAATGTGAAGCAATCCTCCAAAACATGGCCTAGTATACGGTGGTAAGGGCAAAAGTTTGGATCTTGACTTTTTCTTACTTCCTCCGATCTCCTAGGCTCAGGTAGCTAGAAATAAGGTTTCTTTAAGAGATTCTTAAAGATTTTCATTATCCTCCTCTTAAAAGAATAAGGTTTGTTTAACTTATCTAAAAGAGTAGGTGGACCATAGGGCGAGAATATGCATGCCACTGGTGGTGGTATGGTGAGGGTGGTGCTGTGGAGACTATAGTGGAGGCATAGGTTTCCATGGTGGCAAAGGAGGAGGCTATGAGGTCGTGGTCTCTCAAACCGATCTCTAGTCGCTACCTTTGTCACCCCGCTTGCTCTAGCTTCTTTTTTATAAACCTTCTATGGCTTCTGCTTATGCAACTAATTTTGAAAAGATAATTGTTTGCCCTCTCCTTGTAGACTAGTTGCCTTGTTGATTAGCTTATCAATGTCTTGATAGTGAAGCCCTTAAGCATGAAGGTGACCGGGCCATAGATATTCTTCAAGAGAATCTCAATGGCATGCTGTTCAGACATCTATGACACTTCATACTCAGGTTATGCCATCGAAGAATATAATAAACAAGTGACTCATGAGTGCTGCTACAACGATCAATATAACCTTTCGAGCTCCAAAGAAACCTCTTGATGAAGAGTTGCTCTAACTCAAATATCTTCAATTATTGATAGTTCAAAGATACCAATCAAAAGCAATACCCGCTAGGCTACTGACAAAAAGTCAGAAAAGTAAAGCATCGATGCCGCCTGCGTTGCGACAACTGGCCCTAAAGTGAGCTATGTGCTGCCTTAGGTTTCTACTGCCATCAAAGATTTTAAAGGAAGAAGGCACGAAACCCTTGGGATATTGGACAACATTAAATTCCTCTCGGTAGGGTCTACTTTTTGGAACTGATGATCCTCCTCAGGCTTGAGCCAAAGCTTCCTTCACTTGCTGCTTAACCATGGATTTTATATTCTTTTCTTGTATGGAGATACTTTCCACTACCTTCCTATATAGGGTAGTGCTACCTTGCTCAACGAGAGGTAGAGTCTTGGATGTCCAAGACACTAACTCAGCCGATTGACATCGAATCGTAGTAGGATGAACTAAAGGGCTTGAAGCACTAACATCCGCTAACAAGTGTAACCGATGTGCCATCTATTAATCGCTCATCCTTCCACTTAAATAAGTCGAGGTGTTGATTCTGGTGTCTCTTTATCAACCTCATCACACTCCTTGGCTTGTTGTTCCCTAAGAAGAGACCCTCTAGTGTCAACTATACAAACTCCAACTAGATTCATCTGGGATCTTAACTTTCTCTTCATCGACCGCATACCCCAAGATCTCCTTTTCTCCATGAAATAATGTGCAACTATCTCATCTAAGAATGATCCATCTCAAGATACATAGCTAGATGATCGGTGTATCACTATTGCAATGAGAGGCACCCATCGCTGCCACTGAGAGTCAATCTTATGTGGACTACAGATGAATTACTCTTGCTACTATAAGAGGTAACAATCTAGGATGTTCCCTTACTAATTGTCAATATCATCTAGAATATCTAATAACCCACCATCTCCACATCTATGGGTGGAGTTGGTGAAGGAACGACCATGATGCCGGGTCGCCACTCCTTCCGCACTACAAGGTGGTAGCGAGAGCTCACCCTACCATAATGGTAGAAGGTGTAGGATCCTTGATCATAGCGGATCACAACGGGTGCATTTTTCCTGGATGGCCTTCATGGCCTTAGATGGAATGGGAGATGTTGTAACTTGTACCGCGATGGGGTAGAGTAGTGGGTGGAGACACCACCACTCTATGCACGAACACCCTCCTATGGTGGTCGAAGAAGAATACTATCAAGATGCGGGTATCATGCCGTTGTGAAAATCAATCAAAGTAGAAGACCATGGCGGTGAACCTCTCTCCCCTAGTAATGTGGGTTGTATGGGCCTCAGGACCTCTCTTGGAATATACCTCCACTAGATAAGATCAAATTGAGCTAGACTCGAGTGTCCGTATGCTCACCTACCGGGCATAAAATGAACAAAGATATGACCTCCTACCTAGAAAGGCATGCACCAGAGGAGGTGATGAACAGATCCTCCTGAAATCCTTCCTATCTAATCCATAGAGAGGATGGAATTGGTTTTCTGTAACTAGTGGTGAAATGATGATGGGAGACTCATCCATGGCATGAATGCCGCTCTAGCTCCCCTAGCTATCCTGTTGACCATGATCATGGTTCTTGTTCCTACACTGTGTATGGGTAAAATGGGAGGAGTACGAGCTAGACCCATACTCAAATGTAGGGGAGGCAATCCCTAAAACTAGGGGAGCCTTACCCTTAGAGGGTACAAATGGTAGGGTACTAACCCTCATTGGGGCAACATGAGAAACTCTGGGATGAACTACAACTAGAGCTGGTACTGATGGTACTATTGTCACTGTAACAACTAAAGTTTTTGGTACTGCCACAGCTTTCCCCTTGAGTGATGAGACATTAAAATTAGAGGGTAAGTCTATCCTGATGACTACACCGGCCACCTTGGTCTGCCGATAGTGAGGGAATGCCACAGTGATCTGCTAAATCCCACCCAAGTGAATTAGGTGGGTATGGTCTAGATGGGAGAAGTCAGCCTGATCTAAAGCTAGATTCATATCATGGGGGGAAGGTGAAGACAAACTTCTGAGAACAGGCCATTTCAACAGCTATAATAAACTAAAACTAAACTATACTACACTAACTATAAAGATCTTCAATGAGAAATGAACTTGTATCATATTTCTATCTCCATAGATTTTGAATTTTTGAAAATTTGAACCCATCCAACAACTTGGAAGTGTTATGGGGTTCAAATGATTTGAGAAGATTGATTGAAAGAGAATTTGAATATGAATCCAACTTCAACAAATTTAGGTATGTTGAAATATGGATTCAAAATTTTGATAAGGATGCTTCCATAGGTTCATTTTATGTTGAATTGAATTTGATTTGAGACCCTTTCCTTTAACAAATTTAGGAAAAGTAAGGGTCAAATTGATTTTATTTTTTGTTTGATTGTTTTGAATACTTAACAAATTTAGGTATGCTAAGTGAAGTGTTTGAGAATGATTATTTCTTTGTAAATTTTTTTGATTTTGAAATTTGGAATTCTCATAGCAAATTTAGGTATGCTAAGTGAAGAATCCAAGTGTGTTTTGTTTGATTTTTGAAATATGATTCTGAGCAAATTTAGGTATGTATGAAAATCCTAAGTATTGATGTTTTGATTTTTGAAAAGGTAGGATCCTTAGCAAATTTGATATGCTAAGGAAATCCTAAGGTGCTTTGTTTTGTTTTTGATGTGTTTTGAAAGTGGAGACTTAACTTTAACAAATTTAGTATGCTAAAGATGAAGTCCCACTTGATTTTGTGAATTTGAAATTTTATTTAACAAATTTGGGTATGTTAAATGAAATTACAAATGGCGTGTTAAAAATTTTTGATTTGTTTTGGTTTTGAAAATGGAAACTTCTCCTTAGCAAATTTGGTATGCTAAAGAAAGAATTTCCAAAAGGTGTTTGAGAATTTTTAGTTTTGACTTTGGAAACTTCACCTAGCAAATTTGGGTATGCTAAATGAGGTTCCAAAAATATGTTTTGAAAAATTTTGATTTTGGAATTTGGAGACTTCACTTAACAAATTTGGGTATGTTGACTGAAGTTCAAAAAAATTGTTTGAAAAATTTTGATTTTAGGATATGGAGACTCCACTTAGCAAATTTGGGTATGTTAAATGAAGTTCCAAATGTGTCTGAAAATTTTGAAATATTATTGTGATTTTATTTGGATTTGGAAACTTACTTAGCAAATTTGGTTATGCTAAATGAAGTTCCAAATGTATGTTTTGAAAATTTTGATTTTGATTTGAGACTTCACTTAACAAATTTGGGTATGTTAAATGAAGTTCCAAATGTGTTTGAAAATTTTGATTTTGATTTGGAGATTTCACTTAACAAATTTGGGTATGTTAAATGAAGTTCCAAAATGTGTTGAAAATTTTAAATATGATTGTTGATTTTGATTTTAGATTTGGAAACTTCACTTAGCAAATTTGAGTACTAAATGAAGTTCCAAATATGTTTGAAAATTTTGATTTTGATTTGAGACTTCATTTAACAAATTTGGGTATGTTAAATGAAGTTCCAAATGTGTTTAGAAATTTTGATTTTGATTTGGAAACTTCACTTAACAAATTTGGGTATGTTAAATGAAGTTCCAAAAGGTTGTTTGAAAATTTTTGAAATATGATTGTTGAAGTTTTAATTTTTGAATAGAGGGCTTCCATTCAACAAATTTAGGTATGTAGAGTGGAGATCAATCTTATTTTTGAAATATGAAATTTTTGTTTTGTGTGTGATTGTTGCTTTTTTTGAAAGAGAGGAATTCCAACTTAAAACATATGTGAGATATGTTCAAATGAGATTTCCTAAATGATATTTTATTTTTAGTTGGGAATGAAATCTTCATTTAATAAATTTGAGTATATTAAATGAAGATATTCATGTATGCTTTTGAAAAGTTAAATTTTGTCTGGAAATGAACTTTCCATTCAATAAGTGTGAGTGTATTGAATAGAAAGATTCATGTGTGCTTTTGAAAACTTTATGATTATGATTGTGATTTTGGAAAGATGATTGTTCATTTTATTTTGAAAATGAAATCTTCATCAAAGTGAATTGAAAGAAGATGTTCATTTGTGCTTTTGAAAATGTTATTAGTTTATTTTTTGAAAATCCTACATGTAACAATTATGAATTGTTAAATGAGGGTGATAAATTTATGGAAAATATTTTATTAAGTGCATTTTGAAAGGTGCTTTTGAAAAGCAAAGTTCTTTATGGAAGATTTATTATTTTAGATGAACCTTTCCTTATCATGAAAATGATAAGGAGGAAGTCTTTAAGATGTTTTCTTTTATTTAGATCTTTTCATTTTACCCATTGGAGACCCAACGGGGTTTTAAGACCAACAAGGAATGCCCTAAAACCTAAAGATGTTGGCTAACTCAACTAAGAATGAAATAAGCTAAGTGCCAACGAAAATAAGGATAGTCTTGGATTCATACCAAAGTAAAAACCCACTATCGATACTCAAAGACAATGATCATTTACCAAAGATGGAGAAAGGATCCATCCCCAGTGGAGTCATCAAAAAAATATTTGGAGAAAAATTCTTATAAGGGGTCGAGTCGCCTTTCAAATTTGTTGATGAGAAGTGAAAGAGAAACAAGACTTATAGAAATTCAACTTTTTGGGATGTTATGGAGATCTGCAGATGTACTTATTCAGATGATCAGGTACATCATCAAGGAAATAGAGTACTATCTCAAAAGATAAAAGTCACTACCCTTTAATGGACTTAATCACCTCAATAAGGACTCCTAAGGACAATGGGTGTGCATATGTAATAAATATTCTTCCCCTACTTTACATAGAAAAGAAAAGCAGGGTTTATTTTAAACTGTGTTTGTTAAGTTCCCTACAGGGGCAAGCCCCCATAGTTAATTACATCCAAAGGGAGATCCCTTAGGAAAACTCTCGATTATGGTAAATGATCATTGTCTTTGAAGATTTCAATAGGAAGGACTATCAATCGATTGGTTTATTTTGAAGATCAAATGGGATTGATCAAAAGGGAGTTATTATCAAGCCAAAATGGAAGATAAGTAGGAGATGCCACATGCTAGGAAACCTAAGCATCTCAAACTATCCTATAGTTGGGCTTTACATTTTGAAATTGATTTAGTTTGTTTGAGTTGCATTAGAAATTTAGACTTAAGATTCCTTAACACAAGATTAAAAAATGCCTAAGAGGTGAGGAATTATGCTTATGGCCCCATAAAGGGAGAAGCAACCTCAACCTAAATCTAGGGAGCTTTGAGGCCGAAAGCACAACCTAAATCTAAGACAAAATGGGTAATTAGTTTCTCCACAAGAGAGGACAAACCACACAACTTGGACTTACAACCGCCTGGGTGGCCAACTAACTCCTCCTATGATTTTAAATACATGTAGTCTTTATGCTTATGCAAGATAGTAGTTATTTATTTAGAAAGAGACTAAGTCCTTAAACTCACTCCTAAAGAGACTAGATCATGTAAAGGGACATGCTTCAAATGACCTAAATCTAATGAAATTCAAATTTCATTTTATTTTTATTTTGGACAATTATTTTGACTTAGGCTAATAGATTCATACTACTGCATGAGAAAGATTATTGGCCAAAATCAAGAAGGGAGGAGGTGAGTTTCCACCATGGAAAGGTCAAGCCAAGTTTCTCGGAAAAAGGTGGAAGCCCTCCAATCAAGAGTGAAATAAGATGCATTTATGCATGATATTATAAAAGAAATGCTCATCCAGCTAAGGGTTGCTAATTCTTTTATCTTGATTTTAAACCTAAGCTTTAGAGGTTATGAGTTATTTAATTTTATTTGAGTTGTTAAGTTGGGTAAAAGATTTATTTTTCCTAAAGAGCCTAATCCACATCCAGCCATACATAAAGTAAGAAGAAACTAGAAAAGCATGCCACTTAATGCAAAAGCTAAACAAATCATCAATCAATTTATAAAGCTAATCAAAAAGAATAAAGGTGCTTTTGCACCACACAAACCAAAATACCAAATGTGGGTAGCCGAGCTCTACCCTTATACAACCCAGATTACAAATGAATTAAATTAAAATTAAGCAAGGAATTCATTGTTATGGGGGTCTTTAAGCTTTATTTCTTATTTATTCTTTCTTCTTCTTTTCATCTTTTTTCTTTGATTCCTTCTTTTGGATGGTTGGAAAGTGGATACTCTAAGGCTTCACAAGGTACATAAGATAGGATCATATGACCCATGCTCATCCTAATCCCCACAAAAATCATTTCAAAATCATAATTACACAAATTTACATGAAAAGGAAAAGTGGAAATCTAACTAACACATGCAAAATAAGGTTAGCTAAACAAAACCACATAAATCCCAAGCATGTATATTGGACTTATCACCCCACACAGGGGTGACTAAGTCCGCCTAGCCTACTGGATTATGCTTAGGGGTATAAAGCACCTGCAAGCAAAAGCATTTATATTTTTATTTATAATAGCACCCCTTAAGCACAATCCCCTGTAGAAAAGAATAGTTAGACTAAGAAAGTCATACCATTCATTTTATGAGCATACACCCTAACATCCAGTCTAAAATATATATCATAAAATAAAATAAACATCAAACCATGCATCGACCTAACCTAAAGCTAGAAGTGGTGACTTAGGCTAATGTGTGCTTTGAAGGCTTGTGTGGTATGCTTAGCTATGGCTTTAGGTTCAAATTTTCTAAGTGTGAACATGTTCAACTTAGAGGAGGTTTCATTTAAGTTGTTTAATTTTTTTGGGTTGGTTTTATTTCATATTTTGATTTGGTTTAAGTGGATCCTATAATTAATTGCTAAGTTATGAAGAGAGAGAGAAAGAGAAGAGAACATCTCTTTCTTTATTGAACCTAAGTAATTTCTAAAGTAGGTTCACAATTTAGTTTTGTTTAATTGAATATTTTGATTAAATCTTTTAATTAATCCTAAGTTTAGATAAATTCTAAACAAACCTATTTAAAAAGAAAGGCATTTTAAGATTAAATAAAATGAGCCAAAATTCACATAACACACATCACTTCATTTCTTTTCCCGGCATATATATAACATGCATATGGATGGACCCTAAGCATATCTATACATACAAATAAGAGTATTTAACACACTTTATGATGCATGCTAAGTAATCCATTTAAGAAAATTTAGAAGTTAAATATGCATGATTTTTCTTAAGTAGACAAGGGTTTACATATCCAAATTTTCACATACACACATGAATGTAAGAAAGGCATAAGTGAGTACAGCGTCATTGTTAACCAGAGGTGTAAGGTACAAGACCTACTTAGGGCTACTTAAAGCCTCGCAACCTCGTTGTCTAGACTAATATACCACTTTCCTTAAATACAAACATGTGTATAAAAGAAATGAAATAGAAAAGGAGAATGCAAAAGTTGTTTAATGGATTCATTTTATTTTATGCAATTTATGTATGCAAGTATATAACCCTTCTTACAAAGATAGGGATGAATAGGGCGGTATGGAATTAAGTAAGTGTTGGGTTCTTTTCAAATGAACCATTAACCAATTCCTATTCAAAACTATACCAGCATAAGAAAGAACGAAAACCTATGCTAAGTATACCTTTCTATTCTTTTACATACAAGCTTATAATTAAAGTAAAAGTATCACACTTTTAGATTAGGTTTTTTATTTATATGTTTTGAAAATAATTTAGATTTAGTAGTGATAATAGCCATTGATATTTCTACTTTAGCCAACACATGCAAATTTGACAAAAGTAAACAATTTTATTTTTAAAATTTAAATTTGAAAAATGTGAATACATGAAACCATATGACATACAAATTTAACATGTTGGGGAAAGATTCAAAGAAATGAAAGCATGCCAACAAACTCACTTCACTTGAATTCTAAAGGCATTCTTATAGAATAATAAACTTTCCAATAAAACTCAAATTCAAAGAAAAAATTAATTTAAAACTCATTGAAATTAATTTTAAAATATTTTAGGTTGAATTATCTTTCCATAGGATGTTATTTCATATTTATTTGAATTTTTTAGAGGGAGTTATGAATTTGAGAAGATCCCTAAGTTAATTAGAATTAATTAAAACATTTTTAACTAATCCCTTAGCTCACGACGCGACGTGTGGCAGCGGCGGTTAGTGCACTTTACATGCATCGAGTCATGAAGGGTTAACTTAAATGTCAAATCAAAGGCAAAGATGTGGTGATTTATGTCGTCCATCAAAGATCGAGCCGAGATCTCGATTTTAAAAAGAGCATATATCTAAGCGTGGGGAATTATCTCGACCATCCATCTAAAATGTAAGGATGGATGGCTGAGATCTCCCAAGTTCATCCCCTTGATCAATAGAGATTGTCCATGATCAAGGGGAAGATCCAAGCTCGATCTAGCTTGTATTCAAACCAAATTAAACCCACACCATCTAAAGCTAAAAAGCGGTAAATCCAATGAACAGAAATCCATGGGATTAAAATTTATTTCACAAAGCTCAACACCATAAAGAGTTTAATGGTCAAAAAATCCCATACCTCACCTAAAGCGATCACCGTCACTCAATTTACTTAGAGAAGCTTCGTCTAGTTGAGATGAAGCTGTGTTGAGAGTATGAGCACTTGTGGTTGAGTGGATTGGTATATGGACCACCTCCTCCTTAGCTAGATTGAGGCTTTTATCGAGTTAGGTCCCCCCTTGCCTTTGGAACTTCAAAGAGAGCTTGGGTGCACTCAACTTGCCTCTCTAATGGAGTGTGTAAAAGTAATTGAAGTGAAATTGAGTGAAGAGGAAATTCAAGAATGGATTGATCTCCCCTATTTTCACACTATGCAAAATCGAGAATATGAGATTTGATTTCACTCTGGGAAGCTTGAGGAGGTTGAGGAATGGCTTCTTTGGCTTCCCTAGGTTCAATCAAATTGAGGACTGATGGATTTGAGTTTGTTTAGGGGGAGTATATCTCCCCCTTGAAGGATCGAATGACCGTCCATCTTCTTTCTATTTTGATCTAATTGATCATAGACAGTGGGTTGTTTGATAAGTTAAGAGTGTGCACATGGTCGTTTTGAGCCACGGAGTGGATTGCCAACCTCATATGTGCTTGAATTTGACTGGTAGAGAGAGTTTGAATTTGGCATTTTGACCCATGGGGTCGAGTTTGGTCTAGGGACCAAATTGGGCTGGCCCAAACCCATTGGGTTGGGTGCACAACTTTTAATTAGGCCCCCTTAAGCTATTAGGAAAGCCTCAAGTGGATATGAAGAGGGTATGAACAAATTACCCATGGATTAGGCCAAAATTTGTTTTATAGCCTAGGGGTAGAATGGTCATTTTGCTAATTTGTCACTTTGGATATGTTTGGTATGTGGAGAAACTGAGTTTGGCCAAGTTTCATGAGATTTGGAATTCATTTGACAGGGTTTGGCTCATGTTAACCCATTTAGGTCAAAATGGTCAACAAGTTGACCAATTGGTCAAATTGGTCAAACCAAGGGTTGGGTCAAGTTCAATGACCATTTGAAATGGGTGGCTTTGGTTTGATTCAATTTGGATTAGTTTTGAATATGGCTCATATGACTTCATTTAGGTCAAATGGGTCAAGTTGACCTATTTGACCCATTTGACCTATTTGAGGTAGGTCAAGGTAGGTTTAGGTTAGGTTAGTCATATGGAGTGGATTGGTTTTATTGTTTCCAATCAATTTTGGTAACGTTCAAATTTGGCTCAACATGACCCCTTTAGGTCATGTTGGGTCTAAGGTCAATTAGGCTAGGTTAGGTCTAGTTGGCCAATTGAGGCTTTGGTCAAGTTCCACAAGTGATTTGGAATCTTGGCCCATTGGTTTCAATCAATTTGATTAGATCAAGTTTGACACATTTTGACCTTTAGGTCAAAAGGGTCAACTTGTTAAGGGCCAATTGGGTGGGGTAGGCTCAAATGTTCAAGTTCAAACATAGGTCATGAGTGAATTTAGATCAATGGTTTTAATCAATTTGGCCTATGGTGGAATTTGGCTATGTTATGTTTCATTTTGGGCTAAGTGTTGACTTGGTCAACCCTTAGGTTTGACTTGGTTTGACCCAATTTGATTGATTGATCATCCCATGATGATTGTTAATCATGATGAGAGGCATTGATGAGTTTGGTTCAATCCAATTTGGTTAGGATTAGAATTTAGCTCATAAGAGTACTTTAGATCACTTTGGGTCAAGTGAGCCTAAGTGGGTCTAATGGCTTGGTCTAAGCTTGATTTGAAGTTGGTTAATCTTATATATGGACTTATGATTGAAATATAAATTCATTTATAAGTGGTTTGAAGTCAAATGGGTTTAAATACATTTGACAATTTCATATTCAAAGGGTGAACATGAAGGGATTTTGGCTTTGATTTTTGAACTAGGTTTTGATTGTTTGATTGAAGTTTGATTTATATATGGCTCATGATTGTAGGATTGAATCATGAGAGAAAATCAAGAGTTTGGCTTGATTTGAATTTGATTTGGTTATGTTCAATATTTTGACTTGAAAGGCTTAGGTTGGATTTTGAGTGGATTTGAGTTTGATTTTTGAAATTGGTTTTGATTGTTTGAATTTATATTTCATTTATATATGTGAATATAAATGAGAATATAAATTGATCATGAGAAAATTTCAAGGACTTGAAGTGGTTTAATCATGACTTAAGCTAAGTCCATTAAGAGAGAATTTAATTTGAGGGTTTGATTTAATGGATTTATATTTATATTTCATTTATATATGTGAATATAAATGAGAATATAAATGAGTTTTGAGAAAGTTCCATGAATTTGAATTGATTTGATGATGATTTAGGCTAAGTTCATTAATGGAAAAGTAATGACTTAAGGAGAGTTTAAATTGGGAATTTAATTTTTGGATTTGATTTAATTGATTGATATTTATATTTCATTTATATATGTGAATATAAATGAGAATATAAATGAGTTTTAAGAAAATTCCATGAGTTTGAAATGGTTTGATCAAGATTTAGGCTAAGTTCATTAATGGAAAATTAATGACTTAAGGAGATTTGATTTGAATTGATTTGATTGAGATTTATATTTTATTTATATATGCAAATATAAATGAGAATATAAATGAGTTTTGAGAGAATCCCATGAGTTTGTAATGGTTTGACCAAGATTTAGGTTAAGTCCATGAAGGGGAAATTTAAAGGACTTAGAAGATTTTAAATTGAGAATTTAATTTGAGGGTTTGATTTAATTGATTTATATTTATATTTAATTTATATATGTGAATATTAATGAGAATATAAATTAGTTTTGAGAAAATCCCAAGAGTTTGAAATGGTTTGATCTAGATTTAGGCTAAGTCCATTAATGGAAAATTAAGGGACTTAGGAGAATTTCAAGAATTGAGTTGAAATTTTGAGATTAATTTGATTGGTTTGGATTTAATTGATTTATATTTATATTTTATTTATATATGTGAATATAAATAAAAATATAAATGGATTATGAGAAAATCTCAAAGATTTGAATTGGTTTTTATCATAATTTTGGTTAGGTCCTTAAAGGCAAGATTAAGGACTTGGGAAAAATTTGAACTTAGGAATTTTTGATGGATTTTAATCATGGGTTTCAATCATAGATTTCAATCATGGATTTTATTTGAGTTTGGAGAAAATCAAATAGAGTTGATTTGGTGTTTGACTTGAAAGAAGAAAAGTTAGGAATGGTTTAAGCTAAGGGTAAGAAATTTTCTTAACACCCCTAAGGCTTGACCTATTCCTATGGCTATCTCTTCTAAGTCTCTAAGGCTAGGTTGAGTGTTCACCTAATCACTAGATGTGTCTTATGAAAAAGGAACTCCTAATGGCTAAAAGAAGTCCTATATCTTAGATGGAGGGGTTGAGATGTCATTCTAAAAATGAGGTCAACATCTGTCACTAATGCTTCATACTCAGTTTCATTATTAGTTCTTGGCTCAGTTAATCCATGTGATCATCTCATTATCCCTCCTTCTAGCGTTATGAAGACGATGCTGATTCCTACTCTTGCCTTTGGGAAATTTAGAGGTTTAACTTGTTTGATGGAAGATCCTCCATCAAAATACATTTTCCAAATTTGTGATTTTTCTCTTTCATGGATGAGCATAATTTGTTCATCGGGAAAATCATAGTTAAGGGAAGAGTCCACAGGGATGAGATGTGCAGTTAAAAAATCTACTAAGACTTGTCCCTTCACTGCTTTCTATAGAACATATGTGATATCAAATTGTAGAAGAAATACTACCCATCTTTTCAAGCGAACTATCAATGGAGGTCTTATCATCAAGTACTTCAGCGGATCGATTCTTGAGATGGGGGTAATCTTATGAGATAACATATAGTGATGGAGCTTTTGGACTGTAAAGACCAGTGCCAAATAGTGCTTCTCTATCAGAGAATATCTCATTTATGCTCCTATTAATCTTTGACTAATATGATAAAGAGCATTCTCTTTGCTTTCTTCATTGTGTTGCACCCACAATGCTCCAAGGTACTCTTCTAATTCAGCTGTGTATAGAATGAGGGGCTTCCTAGGTGTAGGCACTGCAAGGATTGGTAGAATTAACTTGTAGCTTTTAATGCTATTGAAAGCTTCTTGGCACTCCTTGTCCCACTTTAATAGAGCATCCTTCTTCATTAACTTTGCAAATGGTTGACAGTCTCCTGATAGGTTTGATATAAATCGACGGATGAATGCAAGCTGTCCTTGTAAAGAACGAAGTTGACGTAAACTCTTTGGTGGAGGAATCTCTATAATTGCCTTTATTTTAGTGGGATCAATTTTAATATCTCTATTACATACAATATACCCCAAGAATTTTTCAGAGGATATCCCGAATGCATATTTTAGAGGATTCATCTTGAGATCATATTTTTTGATTCTCTCTAATACAATTATCAAGTCTTCAAAGTGGTTTTCATAGTTTAAGCTTTTCAGCACCAAATCGTCAACATAACACTCCACTTTCTGGTGAATCAATTCATCAAAAATATGTGTCTTGGCTCTCTCATATGTTGCACTAGCATTTTTTAAACTAAAATAACTGTGTAACAATAGATGCCAATAGGTGTTCTGAATGAGGTATGTCTTTCATGTTCAAGTGCCATTTTGATTTGGTTGTATCCCGATGATCCGTCCATAAATGAGAACATGTCATAGTTAGAAGAATTGTCCACTAGTAGTTCTGATATTGGAAGAAAAAAGTCATCTTTTGGGCATGCCTTATTTAGGTCCCTGAAGTCAATGCAGAGACAGATTTGGTCATTCTTCTTCCTAACTGGGATAATGTTGGCTATCAAATTTGCATACTTCTCCTCCTGAATGAAGCTTGCTTTGATCAGCTTCTTAGTTTCTACAATTACCTATTTTTCAATTTTCAATCTCATTCTTCTAGGAGCTTGCTTAATAGGTGTAGCATCCGATTTAAGAGCTAGTTTATGAACTGCTACATCAGAGGATAAGCTTGGCATTTCAGAATATGTTCAAGCAAAGTAATCCTTAAATTCACAAAGTAGCACTTTTAACTCTTCAACTTTCTCATTAGGTAGAAGGGCACTGAAGAAAGTTTGATGGGGATCATCTTCAGCTCTTAGGTTGATTTCTTTGAGTTCATCCATAGTAGTTATTAGTCCACCATCTTTGAGTTCTTCAAATGTAGGCTTGGCTTCTACCTTTTCATCATTTGTGAGATGAATTTCATGGAGATCATCTTCTTTGTCACTCTTAGTTTTGATCTCAGCTTCTATTATATTATAACAAGCTCTATTTTGATGAGATTTATGTATGAGCTCCAAACCTTTAGTGAAAACTTATCACTTCTTCACGATGCTTGAGGACTTCTTAGGCTCCACATCTTGTTAAAGATTTGAGTTATATGTTTAGTAGTTCTAATATGAATTCCAAGCTTATGCATTATTCTTAATAATTTATGTGGATAGTATATTAGTATTCTTGTTGGCACTATCTCATCAGAATTTTCATGTTGAATAGGCTGATCAAAATTGTGAGGTTGAGACTCTTCAGATTTGTAAAATAAAGTTCCTGTTCTGCCACTCTCACTCAACAGTGACACAAAGAATGTTATCAATTCTTTAATACTATGAACCTCTAGTAGACTTATTTATTTGAAGCACTACTGAGGGATGGGTATAATTTTGAGTGAGTCATCTGACTCTGCCAAGTGAGCTATCCTCTTTGATGTAACCATCTGAACTCTATTTTCATAAGTAGGTTCAAAATCATAGTCTGAACCAGAATCACTTATTTCATACTCTACCTTTCATGAAAGCTTATAATTTCTCTTAGGTTTGATAGGAATATCTTCTCCTTCTTCTGTGTCACTTCCCAAATGAAGAACTGATTTTCTTGACTTAAGTGCAAAATCAAGTACTTTAGGGAGAGTCGACACTGCCTTCTTTCTTCCTCTTTGCTTAAGCTCTTTCACTTTGTAAAATTACTTTTTAGTTTCTAAAGTCGATGTTACGGCTTTAAGAGGCTTTGTTGGCTTAGGCTCTTTGAAGATGAAGTACTTTGCATCTTCATAAATCTTTGCTTCATTGATGGAGAATGGTTGTAGGTTATTGAGAATTCTAAATTCTTTTCCATCTTACACTAATGCATAGTTGATGGACCATGCCATACTCATGCAGCCATGGTCGACCCAAGAGAGCTCTAAATGATGTATCGGCATCAATTACATGAAATTTGGCTTCTGTATAAAAATCATGAAACCTGAGTTGGAGAGAATAAAAGAACCCAAGGTTTTCTACCCTTTTTCATTGAAACCATGAACCATCAACTTATCTCTCCCAAGATATTAGATATCAAGTGATAATCCTCTTAATACTTTTAGACTCATAAGATTGATAGAAGAACTTGGATCAATTAATATTCGGCTGATCAAGATGACATCACTCTCTGCGGTAACATATAGAGAACAGTTATGATCTATCATTCATAACATAAGATCTTCTTCAAAAAATATGATTACTAAGCGATCTTGAGTTTGTAATGCTTTAGTTATACATTTTTCAGCAAAGTAGGCTTCATAACTCTCTAGATCTTTGAGAGCTCGTATCAAAGTTTCTCAGAGGTCTTTTGACATTAAGAGAGCCTCGTACACAGTCAGTTGTGCAAGGATCTTTCTTGGATATGATAGAATATTATAATCTATCTTTTTGCTTGATTTAGGCTTCATTCTAGAATTTTTAGGAATGATAACTTCGTTGACTTCAATTTATTTTCCTTTGTCTTTTTTTACATTTCCCCTCTTTGATGATGATGGTAAAACCTTACCACTTCTCAACTCAACTTGAATCACTTTATTGCTCATATTCTTTTGAAGACGTAATTTCTTCAAATTCCCTTCTTATTCTAGAGGTTTGGCCAAAAGGGCTAGACTCATTTTTTAACTTCATACATTTCATATGCGCTGATATCGATGAGTCTGACTCTTCTCCATTGGGAAAATATAGATCTTCATCTGAACTGTTATTATCTTGTTGAGTCATTAAACAAAATTCAGATGTTAACTCCTTAGGCTCTTCTTGCTTTCCAAATAAGAATTTTGATGGGTTGGTCGAGTTTGTCTGACCACCCTTGTCATTTTGGAGTAACTGATGCTGAAGAAAATCTAACCTCACATAAATGAATCGGCATGTCTCTACTGGACAAGATTCACCATTATCTTCTTCATCCAATTCAACAATACAATGTTTAGGCATAAATTCTACAAGTATAAATGGTTGTATTGTCGGCTGGTGATACTCCTCTAAATTATTGATAATCTTTTGAGTTGTAGTTCTCTTCTTGATCTTCTTTTTCTTAGCCAACTTTTTTAACTTATGAGGCCTGCATTTAGTAGACTGTTCCTCATGATGTGATGAGATAGCCTTATCAAGATACCACTGAGAAGCCCAAATACTTGGTCTAGGCATCTCTTTTAAGTCCAATATAGGTTCAAGTGGTGAATTCCACTTAACACTAGGGACACCCTTCAGCTGTTTCAGTATTTTTACAGTTTTTTTGGAGACTACTGTTTCCCATTCTTCAGTCTAAACTGATTTCTTCTTCCATTTATCTTTGCTGGATGATACAAAAGAGGACGTAATCATCTTAGTAGACTCTCTTTTGCAATACAATACGTAACTGAACGAAGTACATTTACCTTGATACTTCCTTTATAGCCAATCCTTGAAGACATAACAATCTTCAATAGGGTGGCTGATCATTCGATGATAGGGATAGTAATTTGGATTACTGACTTGATCAGCTTCTTTAGGCCTTTTAATTTTGGTAATTGTAAACCAGCTTTGACTGTTTGCCGAAATAATTTGGCCACACTGTCTCTTCTAAAGGATTAATCTTTATTCATCTTTTCCTTAATAGATTGTTGCATTCATTCATCATCTCTTGTCACTTATTTTGGATGCTCCTCACTACTTGAAAAAGTTTGAGGTTTATCATTGCCTCTTAATACCCATTTTGGCTGTGGATTAGAATAGAAAGGTTTCTTTTCCTTGTCATCATTGTACATCGACTGTTTCCTTTATCCACATTATATATCACTGACTTTTCACCATTTGAGCTATAGGAAGCAGCATGTATTTCGTTTCTTCTTGAGTCTGAACATTCATTTCTATTTTCTTTATCTGCATAGATTTCAGACATAGTGCAATTCAGCTTTTTGAATTTAGCCATTTTACCAAGAAAATCTTGGAATGTTGCAATCGACGCCTATTGGCCACATTTTTAGGATGAGTCTCAACCCCTCCATCTTAGACATATGACTCCTCATAGAACTTAAGAGATCCTTAGTCTTAAGACACATCTAGTGATTAGGTGGACACTCTACCTAGCCCTAGAGACTTAGAAGAGTTAGCCATAGGAATAGGTCATGCCTTAGGGGTGTTAGGAAAATTTTCCTACCCTATAGCTTGAACCAACTCCTCACTTCCCTCCTTCAAGTCAAATTAAAATCAAACTCCAAACTCATTTCAACTACAACTCCAAATCAAACCTTGGATAGATTTTAATGGATTTTCTTAAATCATAAATCAATTCCAAATAATTGAAACCCATGACTAAAATCCAAATTCAAATTTCAAAAATCTTTCCTAGGCCCTTTGATTTTATCTTATGGACTTAGCTCAAATCAAATCCAAATCAATTCAAATTCAAAAAATTTTCTCATAACCCATTTATATTCACATTTATATTCACATATATAAATAAAATATAAATTCAAATAAATCAAACTAAATCCAAATCTAAATCAAAAATCTTTCCCGAGCCCTTTGATTCTATCTTATGGACTTAGCTCAAATCAAATCCAAATCAATTCAAATCCATGAAATTTTCTAATAACCCATTTATATTCTCATTTATTTTCATAAATATAAATGAAATATAAATTCAAACAACTAAAACCAACTCCAAAAATCAAACTCAAATTCAACCAAAATCCAACATAAGCCTTTCAAGTCAAATTCTTCAACTTAGCTAAATCAAAATTAAGTCAAGCCAAACTCTTGATTTTTCTTCATAATTTAATTAATCCTTGAATCATGAATCCAAATGTAAACATAAACTTCAATCCTCAAACCAAAACTAAATTAAAAAAAATCAATCTCAAGTCAAACTCATGTTCATCCTTTGACTTGAAATTGTCAAATGAATCAAAACTCATTTGACTCCACATCTCTTACAAATGGATTTATATTTCAATCATAAATTTATATGTGAGTTCAACCAAACTTGAATCAAGCCAACTAAACCTAATTGGCTCACTTGACCCAAAGTGCTCAATTTGACCTACATGAACCAAAATTCATTTCAATCCAAATCAAAGTAAATTAAGCTAATCCAAACTTCATGTCATGTTTTTTGATTATCATAGGTTAATCAATTATCATGAATTGGGTCAAACCAAGTCAACCTATCCTGTTGACCATGTCAACCCTTTAACCCACATGAACCCAAACTAGCCAAATCGCAACCTAAACCAAATTGATTGCAACCAATGGCTCAAGTTCACTCTAATTTGATTATTGAACTTGACCAAAGCCTTAATTAAACTTAATTTGATCAAATTGGCCAACTAGACCCAACCTAGCCCAATTGACCCTGAACCCAACTTGACCTAAAAGATCAAATCAAGCCAAAATTAAATATAAACCAAATTGATTGGAAATGAAGATACAAATCCATTTCAAATGATCAACCAAACCCAAACCAAGTCATGATTCAAGCTAATTTGGTCAATTAGGTCAAATTGGTCAACTTAGCCCAATGTGACCTAAAGAATCAAATTGGCCAAAATCTAGATTAAATCCAACTTAAACCAAATTAATTTAAATAGATTGAACCAATACACTCCAAATAGTCATTTGAACTTGATCCAACTCTTACTTTGGCCCAATTTCAATTGGTCAACCTAACACATTTTGTCCTGATTTGACCCAAATTGGTCAAATTAACCCAAATTAAACCAAATTTATTTCAAATGACATGAAATTTGATCAAACTTACTTTTGAATCATTTCAAATCTACCCAAATTAAATTCAATATCAAATGACCACATTGCCCTTGGGTCAGGGGCATTCCGTGAGAAAAGACACTTTCCCAAGTGGTCATTTCTCTTCTTTGGCCCCTTGGCACTCATCCATTGGTCCACATAGGCACCAAGGATACCAATTTTTTGACCCAAGGAGTGGTTGGGCTAGCCATGACTCATGGGAAAGTGAAATCACCTCACCACTCCCATTGGAACACTTGGCATGAAGGACACTCACCTCCCCTTAGCTAGGACACCCACTTGTCCTCCATGACACCCACTTTTCTTGAGCCAACCATAGGAAGCCACCTAGGATGATTCTCATCCATTCCCAACCACCCCATGCCAAATGACTTCATTTTGGAGCCAAAATTTTAAATAAAAAGTGGACTTTAGTTCATTTTCGTTTACTTTCCATTCTAAGGCTTTAGTGGCTGAAGAAAGCCCCTATTTTCATCATTCTCCTCCTCCTAGAGCTCCCAAAGCCATTGGCAATCACCCCCACTTCATTTTGAAGAAAAATACTTCAAAACTAAGTGCATTTTGGCGAGGAAATGGCGATCACCGTAGGAAACTTCATTTTGACATGAAATCGAGGATCAAAGCTCAGTCCAAGGCTTCTTCTCTCACTCAACAGTGCACTCGAGTCACCACCATCATCAGAAATCATCCTCAGTGAGGTAACCTTCAAAAAACCGTAGCCAGCCTTACGATCCCTCATTTTGTGATGGTTTTTGTGGGATTTTTAGGAATCAATCCAAGATAATCCCCTCATTTTTTACTTTAAATCATCCCAATTGGAAAATAAAATTTTTTTGGACTGAATCAACCTGAAAATGAGTCCATTTGAACAAATTTTCACTTAGAAATCTTATTTTTCCTTTTTTAAAATTATTTTTTTATTGTTCATCGTCGGCGAGCTATGGCCGTGATCCGGTGCTCGCGGGGTCGGATGACTCGCTGGATCCGTGATCCGAGCCTCCATTGCTTGATGCAACGGGATCGACGCTTGGATCCGGCGTGGATCCCGAACCTCGGATGCGATCGACCGGGCCAATCAATCGCGGTTGCAATTGGACTACTCAGATCGCACGCCGATTATGTAATGTGATCTAAACTGTCCGATCTACGATTAGACGATCTAGAGCGAATTGCTGGTCACTTTCGAAGCATTGACTTGGTCTTCCACTCTTTTGGCTAATGAGGCACGGTGCACGTATCACACAGCATCACATGGCGCACACGCGCAACACGGCCCCACTCATCTAATCACGTGGTTCCACATGACAACATGTTGCCACATCAGCACCGCTCAGATTTTTTGATTTAAAAAATTAATTAAAATTACCTAAAACTTAAAAAATTTATAAAAAAATAGAATATGTAACCAAAAATTGCAAACAAGAGCTTATTGGATTCGTCTTTTCAAGGGAAATCTAATAAACCAAAAATTCCCAAATTTCACCAAGTATTTTGAGCTTAATTTAAGTTTTAGTAAAAATAAAATTTACTTAATTAAACCAAAAATTCATGTGAGACTAAGTTGAAATTTTTAAAAATTAAAATTGATGTTAAAATACCCCTACCATAAAAATTTCAAGTCAAAATGACCTTTGAATTAAAATATATTAAATTTTGAGTGTCAAATGATTTATTTTAATAAAATAAATTAGCAGAATTCATAAAAATCACTTAAATCAATTGAAACTTCCTAAATTCATAACTAATTATAGAATAATTTAAAAAATACAAACGCAGGTTCATTGTAAAGATAATTTAGAGAAGAATTCAATAAAATTATTTCTATTTAAATTTGAATAGTGGATTTTATTTAATTAGGGTTTATTTATAAAATTTAAAAACCCTAATTACTTTCTAATGACTTCATTAATTAATTTCAAACTTCTCAGGCTTGTTTAGTGGTATGACTTCTGCCTCCTCTAATTTTCTTGGAATTTATTAATGAGCTAATCATAAAAATTAATTAATGAACCCTTATTCACTCTCCTAATGTAATTAAGGTTAATTAAGATGTGAATAGTAATTTAATTCATTGATTAAGATAATTAAACTTTATTTAAGTGATTAGGAGGTTCATGGAATGATTTTGGAATATTCTCCTTAAGATATTCCCTAAACCCCCTTTCCTCCTTAATCCAAATCTAATTAAGGGTTAATCCACTAATGATCTACTTAATTAATCAAATCAAATTCTCAAAACCAAAAATTAATCCAGAAACTTAATCACCTATACCAATCCTTCTTGGGTAGATGCTTAGGTGTTCAATAACCTAAGTAAACTAAAGGAAATCATACGTAACCCATATGTGTGGGAAAGGTTATGAAAGTACTTAAATTAAACCCTTTAGCTTAATTAATCATTAATTATGAGCCAATTGCCTTAGGTACCTTTCTTTCCTAGGATGCATTGCTGATTTAAATTTCTTATGGGTTTATGTCATACATTGGCTCATAATTATTTGATTAAATATGTTAAAGTGGTATAGGTAAGGGGTAATTAATGAACTTAATCTACACCTTAACCTAACCAATGCATAAAATTAATCTAATAACTGAAAAAATAATTAAAATAATACGCACATGTAAGAATGAGTAAGGACCAGCAAACCTTCTCAAACATTTCTAATTCAAATCAAACTCAAAGCAAAATGAAGGTCTCGTTATACAACTTTTGATTCTCTTTAAATGATCTTACTTCATAAGATTATCTTTAAAAATTAATTAGAGTGAACAAAATTACATGCTTACATCACTTTATTTATTTTCTAGCATGCTAAATGTGTATGTCTATTGGTTTAAAATTTCTATAGGGAGCCACCTTCAAATCTGTGGGGAGAAAAAAAAAGGCAAGGCACTATAAAAATTTGTCTTGTTAAGATACTACGAAGTTCCATAGATGTACTTATTCAAGTGATCAAGTATGTCATCAAGGAAATAGTGTACTATCTCGAGAGATAGAAGTCAATACCCTTTAATGGACCTAATCACCTTAATAAGCACTCCTAAGGATGATGGGTCTGCATATGTAACAAAGATTCTTCCCCTACTTTACATAGAAAAGTAAAGTAGGGTTTATTTTAAATCGAGTTCATTAAGTTCTCTACAGGGGGCAAGCCCCCATAGTTAATTACATCTTAAGGGACAGGATCCCTTAGAAAAACTCTCGATTAAAGTAAATGATCATTATCTCTGAAGATTTCAATATGAATGGACTATCAGTTGATTAGCTTATTTTTGAAAGATTAAATGAGATTGATTGAAAGAGAGAGTTATTATTGAAGCCAACATGAAAGATAAGTAGGAGATACCCATGATGCTAGGAAACCTAGAGAGCATCTCATATTATCCTATAGTTGGGCTTTACATTTTAGAAATTGATTTAAGTTGTTGGAGTTGCATTTTTCATTACAATTTTAGGACTTAAGATTCCTTAACACAAGATTAAAAAAATTCCTAAGAGGTGAGAAATTATGCTTATGGCCTACAAAGGGGAGAAGCAATCTCAGAACCTAAATCTAGAGAGCTTCGGTGAGGACCGGAAGCACAACCTAAATCGAAGATGAAAATAAGTAATTGGTTGTCCTTCACAAGAAAAGACAAATCACCTGACATCTTGGACTTACAACCTCCTGGGGGTGGCCGCTAACTAACTCCTCCTATGATTTAAAATACATGTAGGCAAGTCTATATACTTATGTAAGATAGCTAGGCTATTATTATTTAGAAAGAGACTAAGTCCTTAAACTCACTCCCTAAAAAGACTAGATCATGTAAAGGGCATGCTTTAAATGACCTAAATCTAATGCAATTCAAAATTCATTTTTTATTTTCATTTTGGAAAATTATTTTGACTCAGGCTAATAGGATTTTTATGACTAATGCATGAAAAAGAAGATTATTGGCCAAAATCAATGAGAAGGGAGAAGGTGTGTTTCCACCATAGCTCTCAAAGGTCAAGCTAAGTTTCTCTGGCAAAGGTGGAAGCCCTCCAATCAAGAGTGAAATAAGATGCATTTGTGCATGATATTACAAAGAAATGCTCATCCAGCTAAGGGATTGCTAATTCTTTTATCTTGATATTAAATCTAAGCTTTATGTGGGGTTATGAGTTATTTAATTTAATTTGAATTATTAAGTTGGGTAAAAGATTTATTTTTTTCCCTAAAGAGGCTAATCCACATCCAAACTATACATAAAGTAAGGAAGAAACTAGGAAAATCATGCCACTTAATGCAAAAGCTAAGCAAATCATCAATCAATTTATAAAGCTATTCACAAAAAGAATAATAGGTCATTGTGGTCGGGCACCACCGCACAAATCCAAAAATATCAAATATGGGTAGCCAAGTTCTACCTTATACAACCTAGATTACAAATGAATAAATTACAATTAAGCAAGGAATTCATTGTTATGGGGGTCTTCAAGCTTTATTTCTTCTTTCTTCTTTTCTTTTCTTCTTTCTTCTTTTGGTTCCTTCCTTTGGATGGTTGGATGGTAAATTCTCCAAGGCTTCACATGTGTATAAGATAGGATCTTATGACCAATGTTCATTCTAATCCCCATAATAATCATTCTAAAATCTTAATTATACAATCTTTTTACATGAAAAGGAAAAATAGAAATCTAACTAACACCTGTAAAATAAAGGTTAGCTAAAACACACCACACAAATCCAAAGCATGTATATTGGACTTATCACCCCACCAATGGGTGACCAAGTCCACCTGGCCTATGAATTATGCTTAGAGGTATAAAGCACCTACAAGCAAAAGCATTTATATTTTTATTTATGATAGTGCCCCTTAAGCACATCCCATGCAGAAAAGAATAGTTAGACTAAGAACGTCCTACCATTCATTCTACGAGCATACATCCTAACATCCAGTCTAAAACATGTATCAAAAAATAAAATAAATATCAAACCATGCACCGACCTAACCTAAGGCTAGAAGTGGTGACTTAGGCTAATGTGTATGCTTTGAAGGCTTGTGTGGTATGCTTAGCTATGGCTTTAGGTTGAAATTTTCTAAGTATGAAGACTTGTTCAACTTAGAGGAGGGTTCCATTTATGTTGTTTAAGTGTCTTGGGTTAATTTTATTTCATATTTTGATTTGGTTTAAGTGGATCCTACAATTAATTACTAAGTTATGAAGAGAGGGAAAGAGAAGAGAACTTCTCTTTCCTTCCCTAATCTAAGTAATTTCTAAGGTAGATTCACATTTTAGTATAATTTATGTGAATGCTTTGATTATATATTTTAATCAATCTTAAGTTTAGATAAACCCTAAACAAACCTATTCAAAACGAATGGCATTTTAAGATTAAATAAAATGAATCAAAATTCACATAACACACATTACGTCATTTCTTCCCCAACATATATAACATGCACATGGATGGACCCTAAGCATATATATACATGCAAATGAGAGTATTTAACACACTTTATGATGCATTCTAAGTAATCCATTTAAGGAAATTTAGAAGTTGGATATGCATGATTTTTCTTAAGTAGAAAGAATTTTCCTTATCTAAATCTTCACATACACATATGAAAGTAAGAAAGACATAAGTGAGTACATCGCCATTGTTAACCAGAGGTGTAAGGTACAAGACCTACTTAGGGCTACTTAAAGCTTCGCAATCTCAGGGTTGTCCAAACTAATATACTACTTTCCTTAAATACAATCATATGTATAAAAGAAATGAAATAGAAAAGGAAAATGTAAAAATTGTTTAATGGATTCATTTTTATTTAATGCAATTTATGTATGCAAGTATAGGCAACCCTTCTTAGGTGATAGCATACAGATGAATAGGGTATAGAATTAAGTAAGTGTTGGGCTCTTTTCAAATGAACCCTACATCTTACCAGCTCCTATTCAAAACTACGCTACCATAAGAAAGGAAGGAAACATATACTAAGCATACCTTTATAATCTATCACATGCACACTTATAATTAAAGTATAAGTAGCACACTTTCAGATTTCATATTTGATTTATGTATTTTAAAATAATTTGGATTTAGTAATGATAAGAGCCACTCATATTTCTACTTTAGCCAACACATGCAAATTTGACATAAAGTAAACAATTTCATTTTAAAATTTGAATTTCAAAATTATGAATGCATGAAAGCACATGGCATACAACTTAACATGTTGGGGAAAGATTCAAAGTAATGAAAGCATGTAAACAAACTCACTTCACTTAAATCCTAAAGATATTCTTATAGAATAAGAAAATTTAGAATAAATCAAAGTGAATTCAAAGTAATTTTTATTTAGTTTGAAGTTTGACTTAATTTTAAAAAGGTGAGATGAGTTTCTTGTTCCTAACTCATTCCCACATGTGTTTGATATTTTTGTTTAATTATTTCATAATTAGATTCATTTTTATGCATTGATTAGGTTAAAGTATGAATTAAGTAGCTTAATTAACCCTTACCTACACCACCTTAGAAGAATTAACTAAATAATTATGAGACAATGAGATGACATAAAACCCACAAGAAATTTAAATTTGTAATGCACCTAATAATGAAAAAGGCCTAATGCAATTTGACTCACAATTAAAAGTTAATTAAGCTAAGGGGTTCAGCTTAAGTGATTTCAAAACACCCTTTCATACTTATGAATGGGGTTTTAATTTCCTTAATTGAACTTAGGCTATTAAACATCTAAGCATCTACCCAAGGTAGATTAATTAAGTTCTAGAATTTTTTAGAATTTTTAGAAATTAATTATGGGGATAATTAATGAATTAACCCTTGATTAAGAGGAGATTAAGGAGAGAAGAGGGTGTTTAGGAAATAACTTAGGATAAATTCCCCAAAATTATTTCATAAACCTCCTACTTACTGGATCTGACCTTAATAAACCCTAATCATAGGTTAAAATCACTAATCATACCCTAATTATGCTTAATTACATAAAGAGATTAATTAAGGAAACCATATATAATTACTCTAATCAAGCCTTTAATAAATTCCAAGAAAATTAGAGGGAGGTAGAGGTCATCCCCTAAGACTTACCCAAGAAATTTGGGATTAATCGAAGGCCTAATTAAAGAGTAATTAACAAAATACACTTTCCAATAAAACCCAAATTAAAAAAAAAAAGCAAAATTCAAAACTCATTAAAATTAATTTTAAAATGTTCTAGGTTTAATTATCTATCCATTGGATTTTATTTCATAGTTTTTTGAAATTTCTAGCAAGAGTTATGCATTTTATAAGATCCTTAGATTAATCAAAAATTAATTAAACATTTTTAACTAATCTTAATTAATTCCTAGCTCACGGTGCGAGGCGTGGCGGTCAGCACACTTTACATGCATCACATCATGAGGGGGTCACTTAAGTTGTCACCTCACGAGTGGCAGTGGCGGTGCATGCTCTTTAATCCTCTATCATCTGATCAAAGATCAGACGGCTAAGGATTCCCCCCCCCTCGCATTTTAAAATGGATAAACTAATTTTTAAATGTGTTAAATAATATCAACTGTCCATCTAAAATGTGTTGATGGATGGCTGAGATCATCCATGATCAAGGGGAAGATCCAAGCTTGATCTAGCATAAAATCAAACCAAATTCAACCCACACCATCTAAAGACAGAGAATGGCAAATCCAACAGTAAAAAATTGATGGGGTGAAAATTTCTTTCACAAAGGTCCACACCACATTGAGTTTAGTGATCAAAAAATCCCATGCCTCACTAGAGGTGATCACCGATGCTCGATTCCCTTAGAGAAGCTTCATCTGGTTGAAACGAAGCCATGCTGATAGTATAAGCACTTGAGGTTGAGTAGATCAATGTATGGGCCAACACCTCATTGCTTGAACTTTGACTTTGATCCAATTAGACTCTTCCATGCTATGGAGACTCTAATAGAAGCTTAGGTGCACTTGACTTAGCTCCTAGATGAGTGTGCAAGAGCAATTGGAAGGAGATGAAGTGAGGAAGAAATTGGCAATTCACTCTACCTCCCTTATTTTCACTATTCAAAACCATGAAAAGGAAAAATGTGAAGAGCTCTAGGAGGCTTACGATCAACCTCCAATGACTCCTCTAGCTTCCTATCCTTCAATCGACCTTGAGTCAATGAAAACAAAAGTGAATTAAGGGAAGTATATCTCCCCCTTGAAGGATCGGACGATCGACAATGGACATGTCATTTTGATCCAATTGATCATAGGCTGAGGGCTATTTGATCAATTAGGAGTGTGCACATGGTCGGTTTGAGCCAAGAAGTGGATTACCAACCTCCCATGTGCTTGAATTTGAGCTTAAGAGGGATTTTGAAAATTCAATTTAAAGCTAGGGGGTCAGGTTTGGTCTAGGGACCAAAAGGGCTGATCTAAACCCATTTGGTTGGGTGCACCACACTCACCTAGGTCACCTTGAGCTTTTAGAAAAGCATCAAGTGATTGTGAAGAGGGTATGACCAAATTACCCATGGATCAAGCCAAAATTTGTTCTATTTCTAGGGGTAGGATGGTCTTTTTGCTATTTTTCCACTTTGGATATGTTGGGTATGTGGAGAAACTAGGTTTGGCCAAGTTTCATTGGATTTGAAATTCATTTGATAGGGTTTAGCTCATGTTGACCCATTTAGGTCAAAATGGGTCAACTTGGGTCAAGTTGACAAATAGGTCAAATTAGGTCCAACTAAGGGTTGGATCATGTTCATATGACTATTTGAAATGTTTTGGTGGCTTTGGTTTGGTTCAATTTGGTATATATTTGGTTTTGGCTCATATGACTTCATTTAGGTCAAATGGGTCAAGTTGACCTATTTGACTCATTTGACCTATTTGGGGTAGGGCAAGGGTAGGTTTAGGTTAGGTTAGTCATATAGACTGGATTGGTATCATTATTTCCAATCAATTTTGGTTAAGTTCAACTTTGGCTCAACATGACCCATTTAGGTCTTGTTGGGTCTAAGGTCAACTGGGCTAGGTTGGGTCTTGTTCGCCAATTGAGGCTTTGGTCACAAGTGATTTGGAATGGACTTGACCCATTGGTTTCAATCAATTTGGCTTAGATCAAGTTTTGACACATTTTGACCCTTCAGGTCAAAATGGGTCAACTTGGGTCAAGTTGACCAATTGGGCTAGGTTAGGCTCAAATGTTGGCTTGGTCAAGTTTAAATATAAGTCATGAGTGAACTTAGATCAATGGTTTCAATCGATTTGGCCTATGGTGGAATTTGGCTATGTAAGGTTTCATTTTAGGTTAAGTGTTGACTTGGTCAACCCTTAGGTTTGACTTGGTTTGACCCAATTTGATTGATTGATCATCCCATGATGATTGTTGATCAAGATGAGAGGGATATATGAGTTTGGTTCAATCCAATTTGGTTAGGATCAAAATTTGGCTCATAAGGGTACTTTAGGTCACCTTTGGGTCAAGTGAGCCAAAGTGGGTCAAATAACTTGATCAAAGCTTGATTTGAAGTTGGTGGTTGATCTTGTTTATTGACTCATGATTGAAATATAAATCCATATACAAGTGGTTTGAAGTCAAATGAGTTTTGATCCATTTGAGAATTTCATATTCAAAGGAAGAATATGAAAGGGTTTTGGGTTTGATTTTTGATTTGGGTTTTGATTGAATGATTGAAGTTTGGATTTATATATGAGCTCATGATTGTAGGGTTGATTGAACCATGAGAGAAAATCAAGAGTTTGGAAGTGATTTGGCTAAGTTCAAGATTTTGACTTGAAAGACTTAGATTGGATTTTGAATTGATTTGAGTTTTATTTTTGGAATCGGTTTTGATTGTTTGAATTTATATTTTATTTATATATGTGAATATAAATGTGAATATAAATTAACCATGAGAAAATTTCAAGAATTTGAAGTGGTTTAATCATGATTTAGGCTAAGTCCATTAAGAAGGATTTAAAGGACTTAGGAAAATTTGGAGTAGGGTTTTGAATTTTTGAATTTGGTTTGATTGATTTAAGTTTATACTTCATTTATATATGAGAATATAAATAGGAATAGTGATAAGTTTTGAAAAAATTCTATGAGTTTGAATAGGTTTGATCAAGATTTAGGTTATATCCATTAAAGGGAATTTAAGGGATTTAAAGAAATTTTTATGAATTGATTTAGAATTTTGAGTTTGATTTGATGGGTTTGAATTTATATTTCATTTATATATGTGAATATAAATGAGAATATAAATGGATCATGAGAAAATATCAAAGATTTGAATAGGTTTTGATCATGATTTTGGTTAAGTCCTTAAGGGAAGGCTAAGGATTTAGGCAAAATTTGGACTTGGGAATTTTTGATGGATTTTGATCATGGGTTTCAATCATAGATTTCAATCATGGATTTTAATCATATGGAGTTGATTTGAACTTGGAGAAAATCATTTAATATTGATTTGGAGTTTGACTTGAAGGATGGAAGTGAGGAATGGCTTAAGCTAAGGGTAGGAAGTTTTCCTAACACCCCCTAAGGCATGACCTATTCCTATGGCTAACTCTTCTAAGTCTCTAGGACTAAGGGAATTTCCACCAAATCATAAGATGTGTCTTAAGACTAAGGAACTCTTAAAGTCTAAGAGAAGTCTTATGTCTAAGATGGAGGGGTTGAGAGCTCATTCTAAAAATGAGGTCAATAATGTCATATGAGTTTCATACATTCATGCTTTTCTAAAATCAAATTCAAAATGAAATGTTTTCTTTATGTCGAATTGCATGATTTGGCTAAAGTAAAAAATATGAGTGGCTACTATCACTATTAAATTCAAAACTATTTTTAAAATATATAAATCAAATACCTAAAATAGAAAGTGTGATACTTATAATTATTTATAAGCTTGCATGTGGATATAAATATGAAGATGTGCATAGTGTAGCCTTCCTTCTATTTTTTTTAGTATGGTTTTGAATAGGATTTCAAAGTGTATAGTTCATTTGAAAAGAACATAACACTTACCTAATTCCCTTCCTATTCATTCTTATACTATTACTTAAGAAGGACATCTACATTTCTACATATAAATTGCATAAACAAATCAAACAAACAAATACAAATTTTTGTATCTTTCTTTTCCATTCATTTATTTTGTACACATGCTTGTATTTTAAGGAAAGTGATATATTAGTCTCGACAACCCTGGGGTTGTGAGGCTTTAAGTAGCCCTAAGCAGGTCTTGTACCTTACACTCCTGGTTAACAATGGTGTCGTACTCACTTATGCCTTTCATATATATATGTGTGCATGTGATAGTTTTAAATTCATGTAGGCAAGTCATATGCTTTATGCAAGATAACTAGGCTGTTATTTATTTAGAAAGAGACTAAGTCCTTAAAATCACTCCCTAAAGAGACTAGATCATGTGAGGGTATGCTTCAAATGACCTAAATCTAATGCAAATCATATTACATGTTATTTTTATTTTTGGACAATCATTTGACTCAAGCTTGTAGGATTCATATGCCTAATGCATGAGAAGTAAGATTATTGGCCAAAATTAACAAGAAGGGAGAAGGTGTGTTTCCACCATGGCTCTTAAAGGTTCAGCAAAGTTTCTCTGGAAAATGTGGAAGCCCTCTAATCAAGAGTGAAACAAGATGTTTTTGAGCATGATGTTATAAAAGAAATACTCGTCTAGCGAAAGAGTTACTAATTCTTTTATCTTGATTTTAACTTAGGCTTTAAATGAGGTTATGTGTTATTTACTTTTAAATTTGAGTTGATTAATTTGGTAAAAGATTTATTTTTCCCTAAGAGCCTAATCTCCATCTAGGCCATATATCAAAGCAAGGAAGAAATTTGGAAAATATGCCATTTCTAAAGCACAAGCTAAATAAAACACCAAACAATTTATAAAGCTAACACAAAAGAATAAAAGGTCATTTGGGGTTGGGCACCACTGCACAAACCTGAAAACAAATTGGGTAGGCGAGCTCTACCCTTATACAACCGTGATTACAAATGAATTAAGTATAATCAAGCAAGGAATTCATTGTTATGGGGGTCTTCAAGCTTCATTTCTTTATTCTTCTTTTCTTCTTTCTTCTTTGGTTCCTTCTTTTGCATGGTTGGAAGGTGGATGCTCCAAAGGCTTCACATGGTACATAAGGCATGGCCTTATAACCAATGCTCATCCTAATCCCCATAATAATCATTCCAAAATCCTAATTACAAAAATACATGAAAAAGAAAAAGTAAATCTAACTAACAACTGCAAAATAGAGATTAGCTAAAAAAACCATAAAAATCTCAAGCATGTATATTAACAAGTTGGACTTAACATCCCACACATGGGTAACTAAGTCCACTTGACCTATTTTGGATTATGCTTAAGGGTATAAGCAACCTGCACAGTAAAAGTAGTTACATTTTTATTAGAACACCCTTTAAGCACAATCCCTTACAGAAAATAATGATTAGACTGAACTGTCCTACCATTCATTCTATGCACATAGACCCTAACATCCATACTAAAACATCACATCACAAAATAAAAGTAAACATCAAACCATTCATAGCCCTAACATAGGACTAGAAGTGGTGACTTAGCCTAATGTTTGTGCCATGTAAGGTTTGTGTGGTATGCTTAGCTAGGCTTTAAGGTTAGGATTTTTTTTTTTAAATGTGAAAAGGTTCAACTTAGAAGGGTGGTCTCATTTAAATTTTTTAGTTGATATGGGTTAATTTTATTTGATGATTTGATTTGGTTTGAATAAACCTACTTAATTACTAAAGGTTGTAAAGACAGGAAAAGAGAAGGGAACTTCTCTTTCCTCCCTACCTTAAATGATTTCTAAAGTAGATTTATTAATGATTTTTATTTAGTGATATTTTATTATGAGTCTTAAATAATCTTAAGTTTAGATTGTCTCTAAACAAACCTATTTAGAAAGCAAGGAATTTTAAGATTAAGTAAAGTGAATTACTATCACAAAACACACAACATTTTATTTCTTTCTCACATGTGTATAACATGTATATGAATGGATCCTAAGCATAACTATACATGCAATGCAAGTATTTAGCACACCTTAATAATGAATGCTAAGAGAGGTTGCTTAAAGAAAATTGAAATGTTTCATGTATGCATGATTTTGTTAAGTAGAGTGATTCTTTTATCCATTTTTCATATGAGCGTTTATTAGTATAAAAGACATAAGTGAGTACGAGACCATTGTTAACCTAGGGTGTAAGGTACAAGACCTACTTAGGGCTACTTAAAGCCTCGCAACCCCAGGGTTGTCTAGACTAATATACCACTTTTCTTAAATACACGTGCATGTACAAAAAGAAATGAATGGAAAGAGAATGCTAAGTTACTTAGGAAAATTTGACTGCTTTATGCATGATTTTCATTAAGTAGAAAAGAGGTTTTATTATCCATTTTTAGTTAGGGGCCATCCCCAGATGGTTGTTAGTCCAGCAGTTGGGTGGTTTGTCTGCTCTTGTGGAGGTAAAATAAGTATCCATTGTCACCTCGTCGAAGCTCCCTAGATTTAGGATCTGAGGTTGTTTCTCCCTTCCATGGGCCATAAGCATAAATCCTCACCTCTTAGGCATTTCCATAACCTTGTATTGTGGAATTATAAGCCATAAAATTCTAATAAAAGTTCAACTCAAATAAGTAATTCAATTTTAAAAATGTAAAGCCTAATCATAAGATAGTTTGGGATGTTTACTAAGCTTCATAGAATCCTAAACATCCCCTACTCACCTCCATTTGTCTTTGATATGAACTCCTCCTCTTGATCAATCCCACTTGATTTTCCAAAAATAAACTAATCAATTGATAGTCCTACATATTATAATCCTTGGAGATAATGATCATTTACCATTATCGAGAGTATTCTTAAGGAATCCCCTTCTTTAGGATGTAATTAACTATGGGGCTTGCCCTTATAGGGAACTTAATGAACTTGATTTAAAACAAACTCTATTTTATTTTTTCTTGTAAAATAGGGAAAGAATTTATGGTACATAGGAAGACCTATAGTCCTCAGGAGTCCTTATTGAGGTGATTAGGTCTATTGTAGGGTGGTGACTTTTGTCTTTCGAGATAGTACACCTCTCCTCAATGTCATACCAGGTCACCCTAATAAGAACATCTGCAGATCTACGTGATGTCCCAACCAAAAGGCATATATTTCTGTTATCATTTATTCTCTTAAAAAGGATAGATCTTCGGGAATATTTTCACCATAGATTTTTCTGGCGACTTCGCTGGGGATAGTTCATCTCTCTCCATCTTTGGTATATGATCATTTTCTCCAAGTATTGATAGTGGATTAATACTCTTGTGTGAATCCGAGACTATCTTTCTTTTCGTTGGCACTTAGCTTATTTCATCCTTAAGCTAGCCAACATCTTTAGGTTTTAGGATCCCACCCTGTATTAGTCTTAAAACCCCCCGTTGGGTTCCCCAATGTTTAAAAATGAAAATTGAATAAAAAGAAAATGATCAAAGACTTCCTCCTTACTTTTTCTATTGTAAGAAAAGGTTCAATCTAAAAAAAAAAGAATAAATCCTTATATGAAAGACATCATCTTTCCAAAAAGTACTTTTTCAAAATGCACATAATAATTTCACAAAACATTTTGCAAACCAACCTCATCTAACATTCTTCATGATTGTTATATGTACCAAAATCATTCTTTTTAAAAAGCACAAGTGAACTTCCTTATTCAATTTATTAAATGAGGACTTCACTTTCAAAAAATCAAAATCAACAATCATATTTTCTAAAAGCACAAATGAACACTTTCATTCAATATACTCAAATTTATTGAATGAAGATTTTCATTTTTAATCAAAATCAATAATCACATTCTTCCAAAAGCACAAATAAATAATTTCATTCAATATACTCAAATTTATTGAATGAAAGTTTTCATTTTTCAATCAAAAAATCAAAAGTTTACTTTTCCAAAAGCATAAATGAACACTTTCATTCAATATACTCAAATTTATTGAATGAAGGTTTTCATTTTCAATCAAAATCAACAATCACATTTTTCAGAAGCACAAATGAACACTTTCATTCAATATACTCAAATTTATTGAATGAAAGTTTTCATTTTCAATCAAAATCAATAATCACATTTTTTCCAAAAGCACAAATGAACATTTTCATTCAATATACTCAAATTTATTGAATGAAGTTTTTCATTTTCAATCAAAATAAACAATCACATTTTGCAAAAGCATAAATGAACACTTCCATTCAATATGCTCAAATTTATTGAATGAAATTTTCATTTTCAATCAAAATCAACAATCGCATTTTCCAAAAGCACAAATGAGCACTCTCATTTAATATACTCAAAATTTATTGAATGAAGATTTTCATTTTCAATCAAAATCATCTATCATATTTCTCAAAAGCACAAATGAATATCTCCATTCAATATACTCAATTTACTGAATAAAGATTTCATTTCAAAATAAGAAATAATAATAATATTTTCAAAAATAAAATCAACAAACACCTTTTCAAAAATCAAAATTAATAATCATCTTTCAAAAATTAAAATACTATTTAGATTCTTCATTTAGCATACCCAAATTTGTTAAGTGAAGATCCTCTTTTCAAAATAAAATCAATAAACATCTTTTCAAAACATAAAACAACATTTGGATCATTCATTTAGCATACCTAAATTTTCTAAGTGAAAATCCTCATTTTCAAAAATGAAACAACATTTGGATCTTTTATTTAGCATATCGAAATTTCCTAAGTGAAAATCCTCTTTTCCAAAATAAATCACATTTGGATTTCTTTAGCATACCTAAATTTGCTAAGAATTTTCAACAAAATTAAAATAAAATCACACTTGGATCTCCTATTTAGCACACCTAAATTTGCTAAGTAGAAATCCTCTTTCCAAAAAAATTAACAAAACAAAATTAATCACATTTGATTCTTTATTTAGCATACCTAAATTTGCTAAGTAAAGATCCTCTTTTTAAAAATAATAAAATATTTGGATACTTCATTTAGCATACCCAAATTTTCTAAGTGAAGATTCCATTTTCAAAATTCACACGATTCACACAAAACAAAACAAAACAAACAAAGAAACAAAAAGAAGAAATCATTTTCAAACACCTCACTTAGCATACCCAAATTTGCTAAGTGAGTGGATTCCAAAATATCAAATCAAAAATAAAACCAATTGACCTTTACTTTAACATACTCAAATTTGTTAAAGGGAAGGGTCCTCAAATCAAAATCTAATTTCAAACATTATGGAAGCATCTTTCTAAAAATATTTGAATCCACTTTTCAACATACACAAATTTGTTGAAGTTGGAAGCATGTTCAAAAAATTCCTCTTTCCAATAAAATTTTTAAATCTTTTCTAATCTATTTGAACCCCACTTAACACTTCCAAGATGTTGGATGTGGGTTCAAATTCTAAATTCAAATTCAAAAAACAACAAAAATAAAAATCTGATCCAAGCTCGTTTCTTATATTGCATATTCTCAGCATGAGTCATAGTTACAGCTATAGTCTTTCAGTTTTTGCAGTTGATTAGAAATGGAAGGATCACAGAAGTTTGTGTTCACTTTCCCACACAAGATGGACTTGTCCCCCGAGCTAATCATGACAACCTTTTCCATTTCGGTAGGGGATTTGAGAGAGTGAAGATCACCTGTAAGGGAACTCCCCTCACAACTGTCAGAGGATTGCGGTGGCCATGTAGAAGCAGTCATCCAGATCAACTTACCCTCAGATTCTGACCTCCCCTCATTAAAGAGGAATGCAGTGGTAGTCCCACCAATTTTAGCAGTGATGGTTACAGTGCCTACATACCCCATGGTTTCTTGTGCTGCCCTAGTAAGGGCTAGCACCTTCTCTTTGGCACCCTCTAAGGGTAAGGCTCCTATGATCTCAGAGATTGCCTCCCCAGTCTTTGAGGTTGAGTGTAATTCTTACTCTACTCATCTTACCCAGACATAGAGGAGAAATAAAAATTGCATGATCAAGCGGTATCATACTAGGATTGCTAGGGAGATGGAGGCCTCTACGAGGTTAGTTATAGAGGAGGTACCTACTTTGATCACCCCACTAGTTATAATGAACCAATTTTATCCTCTCTCTAGGTCAAACAGAGAGGATGCTAAGAGGATTCGTACTTCACCTCCACTAGTGGTTCAGCACCAGCCCTCGGTTACTCAGAGCAGGAGGTTGTATGTCAGCCTCCGATCAGTCTTACGCTAGGTTGGCGGAGCTTATGGACGTTCAGAGTCCAGAGCTCAATTTGATTTAAGATCCATCATCCCCTACAGCATGGGAAAACGCCTTCGATAGGAGAGGGCCAGAGAGGCCCATACATCTGTTCATATCACCAGTAGGGAAAGGCGGAGGTTCAGTCACCAGTCGGCAGCTTCTACACTTGTCAATTTTCCAGCTCGGTACACTACCCGCACTGACCATACAGATATCATCCTACTTACTGGGACCAGTCATCATAAGAGGACAGTTCTTGTTCATAGAGAGTTAGTGCTATCTCCATCACACCGCTCTACCCCCCGTCTGCTGTCACCTGTTCATGTTAGAGCATCTCTAGTTCCATAGAAGGCCATGAAGGCCATATCTGGGGAGAAGCATACCCCATTGGTGATCCGAATATGGCCGATGAATCCTACTCCATCTACACCGCCTACTATGGTGAGGCCGAGCTCTCTTGCTCAACCTTTAACCCCAGTGGTGGTGTGGAGAGAGTAGCGACCCCAAAGAATAGTGGTCGTCCCTTCACCAACACCACCGTCAAGAGATATGGAGATGGTGGCGTATTGGGGAGGAGCGATGAGTCTGCCGCACTAATGATAGAACCTCCTAGAGTGTCACCCTTTAGAGTCGGATAGTTAGAGTATGTCTCTTTGGTGAGTACATCCTCATAGGATTGATTCTCCACAGGGAGGTTCGGCCTCACATACACAAGTGATCACACCGGTTAGCCAAAATTATTTGTGCCCGTTCAGGTTGATCGTTCTCTTGAGGAGATAGTGGCACATTATCTTGTAGAAAAGAAGAAAATTATGGGGTATGACTAGTTTGATGAGGAGAATATTAGCTTTGATCCCAACAAAGATGATTTGTTGGGAGACTCAGTGGGGATTTGCATGGTGGATACCAAGGGATCTCTCCTCAAAGAGCATCGTATGGAAGGTGTAAAAGAAGACCACTCCCACCCAACACCTCCTAAGATCAAATAAGAAGAAAAAAAAATGAAAAGATGGAGAAGAGAGGATCTATTAGTAGCTATCTTAGCATTAGAACCGCCCCCAGTTCATCCTACCACGAGAGAGACTACCGAGTTGGTGCATGACCCAACCAAGACTTTACCTCTAGTAGAGCAAGGTAACACCGTAATGAATAGAAGGTAGTGGATAGTACCTCCAAAAAAAGGATATCAAGTCCATGGTTGAGCAACAGGTGAAGGAAGCATTGGCTCAAGCTCAAGGAGGATCATCAGTTCCAAAGAGTAGACCCTACCTAGAAGAATTTGATGCAATCCAATATCCTAAGCGTTTCATTCCACCTTCCTTCAAGAGTTTTAATGGTAGGAAATTGAAAAAGATATTACACACTGCCGCCACAGTGCAATGCTTTACTATCATGTCTCTTCATCAGTAGCTTAGCAGGGATAGCTTTTGATTGGTATGCTGAACTTCCCAATAGTTTAGTAAAAACTTTTGTTGTGTTGGAGCAACTCTTCATCAAGAGATTTGCTGGAGCTTAGCGAAGGGTCACTGTTGGTGATCTCATTGTGACTCAACAAAACCATGGTGAGTCCCTTATTTATTACATTCTCATATGACATAATTTGAGTATAAAATGCGAACCATAGTCTAAATAGCATGCCATTGAGATTCTACTTAAGAATATCCATGGCCCAGTCGCCTTCATGCTCAAAGATTTCACCATCAAAACTTCTGAGAAATTAATCAATAAGCTAGCTAGCTTGCAAGGAGAAGCCAAATAGTTACCTTCTCCAAATCTACCAATAAAGCCAAAGTTGTAGACGATATATGAGAAGAAGCTCGGGGCAGTGATAGCAGTAGATAAGGGGAAATAGTCAGACAGAGAGCAGTTTAAGAGACCTCATGCTCCATAATTATTGCTTCCACCTCCTCTACCACCATCGAGGTAGCCCTACCAGCCCCCACAGCAGCCTCCATGGCCTACTCAGCCGCCTCCTCAGCCACATCATCAATAACAATGATACACATGCCCATTGTCAGGTAGCTACCATCCACCCACTCTTATGAATAAATTAAACAAATCATACTCATTTAAGAGGGAGGTAGTTAGAAAAATCTTTGAGAATCTCTTAAAGAAACTTGAATTTTAGCTACCTGAACCTAGAAGGCTGGAGGAAGTGGGCAAAAGCAATGATCCTAATGTTTTCCCCCACCGTCGCATGCTAGGTCATGTTTTGGAGGATTGCTTTACATTCAAGGACTGGCTTGAACATAGCTTCAAGATCGGTGATATAGTCATCTTGAAGGAATACCTTGTGGAACAACCATCCATTTCCATTAGGATAATCTTTGCGGATGACTGCGATCCTTCCAAAATCAAAGAAGGTTGGGATATCTCCTTATCCAAAACCTCTAAGAAAATTATCTCCAAATCAAGAGACTTTCCTTACAAGTGCTTGAGTCAGCTCAAACCTCCAACATCAAGAAAGGTTTACAAGTTGTTAATGTCATCTCGGGGAAAAGGGGAGCTCAGTAGTAGTAGCAGTTGCATGTGCCAGCTCGGGATAGCCAAGTAGCGCAACCACCGACCGAGTCTAGCCTCTAGTCTACTGTTGCAGCTACCACATCCGTGACTTCCTCTACTTTAGCTAGTTCTTCTTCTTCTACTAGTAGACCTGTTGTATCAACAGATAAGGGCATTAAATGACTTACCCCCTCATACTTTACTTGATTTCCTTCAATCAAATCTAAGAAATTGAAGAATAAAGCTAGCTTGAATTATATCTGTGTCACTTCTTATGGGTTGTCTACTTTTATTCTTAATGATAACTCTTCAAGTCAAAATAACTATAATAATTCTGATCTTTCTCTTTTTGATTCAAAGTTGGAATTTTCTATTCTAAATACTATGAGTTCACCTCTTGAGATAGACTTGGAATCATCTAATTCTGAGGGTCCCATAGGAGAAGTTGTAGGTGAGCTTGACGTGCAGGTAGAATCTTTCAGTACTCTGTCACAAGAGATCACCGAAGTCAACCTCCATAGTGGCAAGGTTCTACCTCCTAGGGCAGCCCCTCAAGATAGAGAGAAACAAGTCATTGGTTTAGAGAATTGAGAAGCCCCTCCATAGGATGCTCCACCCTTGGATATTATGGAGGATCAAGGTGGACTACAATGTCTCTCTCACCTAAGAAAGTTGTCCATCTAAGCATATACGATGCCCTTATCTTATCAAAAGAGATGAGAAAATCATTAATCAAGGCTCTCCTTGATCAGATATGCTTAGTCGGACTATTGAGGAGGCACACATTACACAAAAGAAGCCTAGGAGATCATTTTCATAAATGAAGACCTTCTTTTGGGGGACTTAGAGCACAATTGTCCCCTCTACATTACAGTTGACATGGGCAGATTTATACTTGCCAAAGTTCTCATCGATCTAGGTGCATTGGTGAACATTATAAGTCTAAAGACCCTTGCCTATTTGAAGATCGACATCTCCACACTCCAAGGAGATCGGATGATGTTGAGAGGATTCAATGAACAAGGTGAGCTAGGTTCCATAGTGTTACCTTTGGAGATAGGTGATTGAAAGATCAAGTATTTCATAATTGATTCTAATAATTCACACTACTGCTTTGGTGCCTTGGATACATAAAAAGATAATTCCATTTTTCCTCCATGCATCAAGTTCGGAAGGATGGGATTGAGTATGTCAAAAGGAGATGAAAAGTCATTAGAGATTGAGATATATGAGGATGCAACCCTATCTTTCTAAAACACCCTTTATGAACTTGGACAAAACTCAATTCAAAAGCAAAAGAAAATGAAGAAAAGAAAATGAAGAAAAGAAAAGAAAAGAAAAGAAAAGAAAAAAAGGAAAATCCAAGTGAGAAGAGAAGGAGAAATAAGCATATCACATTCCACCCATAGTTCATTCCATCATATGGACATGTAGAATGACAACCTCCACCGCAGAAGGTGAGGCAAATGGAGGTAGTTCCATAGGTGGAAGACCCCATGGTTGGCCATCACCAATACAGGGTTATGTTCCATAGAGTACCCTACTATTCACATAGACTTGGAATCCTCAAAGGATGAGTCTAATGTGATTAGTATACCAACCAACCTCTCCGGTTCCATTGGAGGTTTTTGATCATGAAAAGACGGGCCTCTAGACAAAGCAAAGTATTTGAATCAGTTTATGTAAACTATTAGCAGCTTGGGAACCTTAGCTAACCTCACTTTCATCTCAAAAGTTGAAGGTTTAGTAGATAAGGAAGCCCTAAGTCTGATATGAAGCTAAAGAGATTCTTTTTGGGATCATCATCCTCAAGTCAAGTTGATGTAGAACTTGAGGGGATACATTTATAGAATTAATGGAATTAATTTTGACTTTTACTCTCCTTGTGTTCATAATCTTATACAGAAAGGTTTGGTTTCCATATATGGTCCAAGCACGTCAGTATTTTGAGAAGTAGAATAATAGGGAGGAAGCAAGAGCACTAGTATACATAGTATGTCTATGATGATGATGATTACCAAGTTGTTACCAATCATTTGGAATCTAATAGGTTCTTTTCACACAACACCAACTCTTATGAGAATGTGTGTTTAGATATCTCAGATGATCTAGATGATCTCCAAATCAAAGATTCACTACCAAAATTTGAAGAGGAGATCCATTCAACATTGACAAGCATAAAGAAATCAAACTCGAGACAGAAGAAATCCAAGCCCGACATGCATCAATTCGTTACTAAATGAAGAAGAAATAAATGATTTAGTTAGGCTATTGACTGAGTTTAAGGACTACTTTGCATGGAGTTATGAAGAGATTACTGGATTATCTCTTGGCATAGTAATCCACAAACTAGCAATAAATCATAGCGCCAACCCTATCAAGCAAGCTCCTTGATGCATGTAATTAAAAATTGAGCAACAAGTCATTTCTAAAGTCAAGAAATTGATTGATGCTGGTTTCATTTGGGAAGAAAAATACCCTACCTAGTTAGCCACTGTCGTACTAATTAAGAAGAAGAATGGTCAAATTCATATTTGCGTCGATTTTGGGGATTTAAATAAGGTATGTCCTAAGGATGAGTTTCCTCTTCCTATACCACAATTAATGGTGGAAATCGCTTTGTCTCATGCAGTTTTCTCTTTCATGGATGGACCATCTAGCTATAACTAAATCAAGATGACCCCTGAGGATAGAAACACTTTTCAACCTAATCTATATATAGGGTCATGTCTTTCGCCTTAAAATGTGCTACATACCAATGGGCCATGACTCAGATCTTCAATGAACTCATCTATCATCAAGTTGAGTGCTACGTTGATGATCTAATAGTCAAGAGTAAAGAGAAGGAAGACCATCTCTTTGACTTTAGAGTAGTTTTTGAATAGTTAAGATAATATATCCTCAAAATGAATCCTCTGATGTGTGCATTCGGAGTAGCTTCGGGGAAATTCCTTGGGTTTGTTACACAGGGAATAGAAATAGATCCAAAAAGATTAAAGCTATCTTAGAAATGCCACCTCCAAAAGTTTAACTCAACTCGATCTTTCAAGGACAACTAGCACATCTAAGACGATTTATTTCTAACTTATCATGGAGATGCAAACCATTCTTAGCACTTATCAAAAAGGTTGTCAAGTTCAAGTGGGATGATAAGTGTCAACATGCCTTTGAAGATATCAAGCAGTATTTGGTGAAGCCGCCAGTTCTAGTTCTAGCCCTATATCGACCAGGCCACTCATCCTCTCTAATCGCTACATTGGATGACTCCCTCGGTGCTTTGTTGAATCAAGCCAATGATGAAGGGAAAGAGAGTGCTCTCTACTACCTTAGCCATCATCTAATTCCTGCTGAAATGAACTATCCACCTATTGAGAAACATTGTCTACATTTGATCTTTGCCTCTCAAAAGCTATGACACTATATGCTTTATCATAAGGTGAACTTGATTTCTAGAATCAATCCATCACAGTATCTCATGACATGGCCAGCGCTATCTAGACGTTTATCACAATGGTTCATGATCCTCTCACAGTTTGATATCACATTTGTACCCCCATACGATAAAAAGACAAGCACTAGCAAATTTCTTAGAAAGACACCACTTTCCGACTCAACTTAGTGATCTCACGAACAAATCATGAACTTAGGGGAGGTTGACAACCATCGATGGGAGATGTATTTTGATGGTGCAGCTTCTTTTCATAAATGGGAGGCACCATGTTCTACTCTTCCAGGAAAGGCGGGGGTAGGAATAATTCTCCTAATTCCAGATCATGATGTGATGAGATTCTCATAATATCTTTCCAACCCTTGCACCAATAACAAAGTCGAGTATGAGGCTTTGATTGTAGGTCTGGTGTTAGCCATCACTATCAGTGTTAAGATCATCAATATCATTGGGGATTCTTAATTGGTCATCAATCAGATTGTCGAGTCCTACAAGGTTCTCAAACCCAAGCTTCATCATTATCATGAGTATACCATGAAGCTGTTGGCCCAAATCCCTGAAGTCACCATCTACAAGGTTCCATGAGCAGAGAACAGTGTAGCAGATGCTTTGGCCAAACTTACCAAAGAATTGGCATGTCTAGAAGGTGAGTCCATTCCTATAAGGGTCCAAAATAGACAAGTCTTATCCCTTATTGATGTTGAACTCATCAAAAGACTTTTGCTTGAAGGGGAGGTTATCATTGCCTATAAGGACAAGGAGCTGGATTGGAGGCAACCATTCACAGACTATTTGAACACCGACAAACTATCTCAAGAAAAGTCACAAGCTCATCAGGTGAAATAGAGAGCTCTCTCCTATGCTCTTATTGATGGCACCCTATACCGACGTTCCTTTGACCAAATGTGGTTATGTTGTTTAGACAAACATGAATCCCATGGCATTATAATTGAGGTGCATTCAGGTCTATGCAGAGTGCATCAATCCGATCTGAAGATGAAGATGAAGATCAAGAGACTAGGATACTATTGGCCTTTGATGATTACAGACTGCATGGATGTAGCTAGCAGATGCCTTCAGTGTTAGGTATACGATGTGGTCTTACATCAACCACCCAACATTCTACACCTTATATTGGCCTCATGGCCATTTGAGTTTTGGGGTACCGACATTGTGCATCCTATCGATCCTCCTTCTTCTAAGGGTCATCAGTTCATCTTAGCTGCCGCTGACTACTTTTTCATGTGGGTGAAGGCAATCCCACTCAAAGAGGTCACATCTCAGCATGTGCTTCAATTTTTCAGGAACCATATCGTATATAGATTTGAGGTACCTCGATGAATTATATCCAATAATGGTAATACATTCAAAAGCACCAAGATCAATAACTTTGCCAGAAGACATGGTATAGAATGGAGATACTCCACCATCTATTATCCTAGAACAAATGGCTTAGTAGAAGCATTCAATAAAACTCTTATCCAAATACTAAAGAAGACTCTTAACGATAACAAGCAGTAGTGGAATGTGCAGTTGGTTGAAGCCTTGTGGGCCTACCACACCATATATTGAACTCCAACTCAATCTACCCATTTTCCTTATTGTATGGGCCTAAAGTTGTTCTACCTTTAGAAGTTCAACTCCCTTCACTAAGGATAGAATTGAGTAACAAGATCACTACAGAGTAAAATGCAAAGTTGTCGTTAGAAGAGATTGAAGGTTTGGAGGAGAGTCACCTACGGGCGTGCCAGAATCTTGAGTTATACAAGGCCAAAATGATTCAAGCTCACAACAAGCTGGTCTGCCCTAGGTCTTTCCAAGTAGGAGAACTTATGTTAGTTCTAATAAGGCCAATTGTTGCCCATTTAAAAATGGGAGGCAAGTTTGAACTCACTTGGGAAGGCCCTTATGTCATAGAGAAGGCCTACCAAGGAGGATCTTATCAACTTATTGATTATAAAGAGGAACACCTGATGCTTCCAATTAACGGGCTCTATCTAAAGAAATATTACACATGAAATAAATCATGTTTGAAAACAATTCTATCAATAAACAAAAAATCTAATTCCATTTCATCAAAATCTCCTCTTCTTTCAAAGCATTGTTTGCTTGTCCTGCAAATCCTCGATGACGTGTTTAGGGTAGGTGTAAGAGTCCCCCAGTGGCATCCTATCCCTTTTTCACAACACAAACACAATCAAATACATTTCTCGACACTATTAGAATAGGAGTGAGAGAACCCAAGAGGCATCCTATTTTGACTAGCATAACTAAGTTAGGTGTAAGAGAGCCCGAGCGGCATCCTTTCTTAGTGAGAATTCCTATTTGCCATCCATGGCACCATTTCATCAAATTCTTTTGCATGTTTAGGGTAAGTGTGAGAGAACCCAAGAGGCATCCTATTTCCTTTAACACGATCACAAAAATAAACATATATCTTTTATCTCAATCTATTTTTGATGTAAGAGCAAGCCCCTTATGGCACTCACACATTAGATGCTCTAGGTTGGGTCTACATGCTATCTCGCTAGTATGTCACTTCAGTGGTCACTTTTTTAGAGGATGTGAGTCTTCATGCTTTCTTCCTAACTTGACTATTGCAAACTAATGAGCACCTTGTTAGTATGGTATACTTTACTACACAGCTAGTAAGTTATCTCATGTTGACTTTGTTTAAGAAGATGTGAGTCCCTGAGCTTTCTTCTTGAACTAATCGCCATGATCTAACTAGGCCGAATATATTTGAGGTTTAGGATAAGTCCCCCAGAAGCTCCTTTTTCTTGACTACATTTAAGTCGATATAAGTCCTCCAATGGCATTCGCTAAGTAATCATCCTAGGTAGGATAGCACTTGTCGAGCCAAAGATAGATTATCCCAGCAATCAGTTCTGCTATAGGAGGATGTGAGTCCCCAAGCTTTCTTCTTAGGTTGATTGTTGCAAATTGATGGGAACCTTAGGTGGACTAATGTTCACTATGCAGATAACGACTCACCAGGTGGATACACCACTCTTGGTAGATGTGAGTCCCCACACTTTCTCCTTGAGTTGGCCATTGAATACCTATTTGATATATGACTAGCCATGTCATTTACTCTAGGGTTTTAGATTAAGCCCTTAGCGGCCCCATCCCCTGTGGGCACTCTATTTGGATCACGTCCTATGTGACTCCCTTTAAATACTACCCAGGTTACTCTTAGATTAAATAGCTCCCCTTTCCTAGTAGCCACCCCTGTGGTTGGAGAATTTGTACAACAGATGCGTAGATTCTCCCTTGGTTCAGTAAATCTGAGATAGGTCTAGGCTGATATAAGCTCCTTCTCAGTTTGATCCCTTGCAAACTAATAGGGTCCACGACAAACAAATAAATAAAATTAATTAATTAATTCACTTATGGATTAGGAATTTAAGCCCCCGAAGGGTCCTTTTTCCAAGCAGGCATCCTATCTTTAGGGTAGTGTCAGCATAACTCTCTATATGAATTGCCTGACTATCTGAGTTGAGATAAATTCCTGAGTCAGTACTCACTCCGTAGTCACCCTTAGGTCGAGTTCAATCTATTTTTCCACAAGCTATTTACCCCGGTAGTCATTCAGCTTTAGAAGATGGAAGACTATGATGCATTCTTTCTAGCATGGTATCCACAAAGCAGGCGACCTGTGGGGTTGATTGTGCCCAAATGGCAGTCTCACAATGGTCTTTTGTAGTGGAAGATGTGAGTCCCAGCTTTCTTCCCATTGATCATTGCAAACTAAAGACACTCCTTTGGTGGATAATTCTCCCATCGTAGGAAGCTACTCCCTTTGGTTGATGCGAGATAGGTCTAGGCTAATATAAGTTCCTTCTCAGTGTGATCCATCATAAACCAATGGAATCCATCAAAATAAATAAATATAAAAATGAAATTAAAAATCAATTCAAATCCAAATCAATTCAAATTCAAGAAATTTTCTCATAACCCATTTATAATCTCATTTATATTCATAAATATAAATGAAATATAAATTCAAACAACCAAAACCAACTCCAAAAATTAAACTCGAATTCAACCAAAATCCAATATATGCCTTTCAAGTCAAAATTTTGAACTTAGCCAAATCAAACTCAAATCAAGCCAAACTCTTAATTTTTCTTGAAGATTTAATCATTCCTTCAATCATGAATCCAAATATAAACATAAACTTCAATCCTTAAACCAAAACTAAATTGAGAAAATCAAACCCAAGTCAAACTCATGTTCATCCTTTGAATTGAAATTATCAAATGAATCAAAACCCATTTAAATCTAGATCTCTTGCAAATGGATTTATATTTCAATCATAAATTCATATGTGAGTTCAAGCAAACTTGAATTAAGCCTTGGTTAAGCCAGCTAAACCCAATGGGCTCACTTGACCCAAAGTGCCCAATTTGACCTATATGAACCAAAATTCAATTTAATCCAAATCAAAGTAAATTAAGTCAATCCAAACTTCATGCCATATTTATTTATCATCATAGGTTAATCAATTGTCATGAATTGTGTCAAACCAAGTCAACCTAGCCTGTTGACCAAGTCTACCCTTTAACCCACATGAATCCAAACTAGCCAAATTACAACCTAAACCAAATTGATTATTGAACTTGACCAAAGCCTTAATTAAACTCAATTTGAACAAACTGACCAACTAGACCCAACCTAGCCCAATTGATCATGAACCCAACTTGACCTAAAAGGTCAAATCAAGCTGAAATCAAATATAAACCAAATTGATTGGAAACAAAGACACCAATCCATTTCAAATGATCAACCAAACCAAAACTAAGCCATAATTAAAACCAATTTGGTCAATTGGGTAAAATTGGTCAACTTAGCCCAAATTGACCTAAAGGATCAAATTGGCCAAAATATAAATTAAATCCAAATCAACCCAAGTGGTAATTTCTCTTCCATGGCCACTTGGCACTCATCCATTAGTCCACATAGCCACCAAGGGCACTAATTTTTTGACCCAAGGAGTGGTTGGGGTAACCATGACTCATGGGGAGGTGAAATCACCTCACCTCTCCCATTGGAACACTTGACATGAAGGGCACTCACCTCCCCTTAGGTAGGACACCCACTTATCCTTCATGAAGCCACTTTCCATGCCTTAGCTAACCATAGGGAGCCACCTAGGATGATTCTTTTCCATTCCCAACCACCCCAAGCCAATTGACATGAGTTTGGAGCCAAAATTTTAAACAAAAAGTAGATTTTAGTTCATTTTTGTTCACTTGTTATTCCAAGGCTTTAGTGGATGAAGAAAACCCCCATTTCTCTCATTCTCCTCCTCCTAGATCTCCCAAAGCTATTGGCAATGACCCCCACTTCATTTTGGAGAGAAATACTTCAAAACTTAATGGATTCAGCGAGGAAATGGCGATTACCGAAGGAAACTTCATTCGATGTGAAGGTGAGGATCTAAGCTCAGTCCAAGGCTTCTTCTCTCACTCAATAGTGCACTCGAGTCACCACCACCATTGGAAATCATCCCCGGTGTGGTAACCTTCAAAACCATAGGTCTTAGGATTCATAATTTTGTGATGGTTTTGCATGATTTTAGGAATCTATCCTAGATAATCTTGTATTTTTACTTTAAATCATCCCAATTAGAAAATAGAATTTTTTTGGTGCGAATCGACATGAAAATGAGTCAATATGGATAAGTTTCCACTTAGAAATCCTATTGTTTCCATTTAAAAATTTTTTTCACTATTCATCATTGGCGAGCTACGGCCGCCGTCCGATCCCACGGTTCACAGGATCAGAAGGCTCGGATCACGCGATCTAGTCCTTCGAATCTCTTGATGCAATCTGGACTATTCGATCATGCAATTTGCATGATCGGATGACTCAAATCATGCACCGATTACATCATGGCCTCGATCGCATCTAATGACAGCCGACTGCATCAAAAGTTGAGCGAACGCGGGTTGCTTTCAAAGCACGGTCTTTCGCTTCTTGGTTGAACGGCACCACACACAATCGCATCACATCCAATCACGCAGTGCCACATGGCGCCACGTTGCCATGTCAACGGTGCGCGGATTTTCTGATTTAAAAAATTAATTAAAATCACCTAAAACTTCAAAAATTCATAGAAAATAAAATACTTAACCAAAAATTGCGAACAAGGGCTCGTTGGATTTGTATTTCCAAGAGAAATCTAATAAACCCAAAATCTCTAAATTTTAATGAGTATTCTAAGCTTAATTTAAGTTTTAGTAAAAAATCAAATTTCTTTAATTAAACCAAAAAAATATATGTCAGATTAAGTGAAATTTTCAGAGATTAGAATTGATGTTAAAATACACCTACCATAAAAAGTTTAAGTCAAAATGACCTTTGGATTAATAAATATTGAATTTTGAGTGTCAAATGATTTATTTTAATAAAATAAATTAGTAGAATTCATAAAAACTACTTAAATCAATTGAAACTTCCTAAATTCATAACTAATTATAGAATAATCCAAAAAAATAAAAACTCAAATCCATTTTAAAGATAATGCAGAGGAGAATCCCATAAAATTATTTTTATTTGAATTTGAATAGTAGATTTTCCTTAAAGTTTATTTAAAAACTTGATAATCCTAATTACTCCCTAATGACTTCATTAATTAATTCCAAACTTCTCAGACATGTTTAGTGCGATGACTTCAACCTCCCATAATTTTCTTGGAATTTATTAATGAGGTAATCAGTAAAATTAATTAATGAACCCATAATCACTCTCCTAATATATTTAATTCCTTAATTAAGATAATTAAACTTTGTTTAAGTGATTAGGAGGTTCATTGAATGATTTTGGGACACTCTCCTTAAGCTATTCCCTAAACCCCATTTCTTCTTTAATTTAAATCTAATTAAGAGTTAATCCAGTGATGATCTACTTAATTAATCAAATCAAATTCTCAAAACCAAAATTAATCCAGGAACTTAATCACCTAAATCAATCCTTCTTAGGTAGATGCTTAGGTGTTCAACAACCTAAGTAAACTTAAGAAAATTATACCTAACCATATTTGTGGGAAAAGTTATGAAAGTACTTAAATTAAACCTTTTAACTTAATTAATCATTAATTGTAAGCCAATTGCATTAGGTACTTTTCTTTCCTGTGATGCATTGCTGATTTAAATTCCTTGTGGTTTTATGTCATACATTGGCTAATAATTATTTGATTAAATATGTTAAAGTGGTATAGGTAAGGGGTAATTGATGAACTTAATCTACACCTTAACCTAACTAAAGCATAAAATTAATCTAATCACCTAAAAATTTAAATTAAAATAATGCACACATGTGGGAATGGGTAAGGATAAGCAAAGCTTCTCACACTTTTCTAATTCAAATCAATCTCAAAGAAAAATGAAAGTCTCTTTAAACAACTTTTGATTCTCTTTAAATAATCTTACTTCATAAGCTTATCTTTAAGAATTAATTAGAGTGAATGAAATTACATGCTTACATCACTTTATTTCTTTTCTAACATGCTAAATATGTATGTCATATGAGTTTCATACATTCATGCTTTTCTAAAATCAAATTCAAAATAAAATGTTTTCTTTATGTCGAATTGTATGTTTTGGCTAAAGTAAAAAATATGACTGCTATTATCACTATTAAATTCAAAACTATTTTTAAAATCTATAAATCAAAAATATAAAACTAAAAGTGTGCTACTTATAATTATTTATAAGCTTGTATGTGGATATAAATATGAAGATGTGCATAGTGTAGCCTTCCTTCTCTTTTCTTTTAGTATGGTTTTGAATAGGATTTGGCAAAGTGTATAGTTCATTTGAAAAGAACATAACACCCTAATTCTAATTTCTATTCATTCCTATACTATTACTTAAGAAGGACATCTACATTTGCACATATAAATTGCATAAACAAATCAAACAAACAAATATAAACTTTTGTATCTTTCTTTTCCATTCATTTTTTTTGCACACATACTTGTATTAAAGGAAAGTGATATATTAGTCTAAAAAACCCCAAGGTTTTAAGTCCTAAGTAGGTCTTTCTTACACCCTGTTAATAATGGCACCATACTCACTTATGCCTTTCATACAAATATGTGTGCATGTGAAAAATGGATAAGAAAATCTCTTTTCTACTTAATGAAAATCATGCATCATAAAGCATTCAAATTTTCTTAAGTAACTTACTTAACAATCTCTTTCCATGCATTTCTTTTTGTACATGCACTTGTATTTAAGAAAAGTGGTATATTAGTTTGGACAATCTCAAGGTTGTGAGGATTTAAGTAGCCCTAAGTAGGTCTTGTACCTTACATCCTTGGTTAACAATGACGTCATACTCACTTATATTTTTTATACTTGTAAATGTGCATATGAAAAATGGATAAAATAATCAGTCTCTTCTACTTAACAAAATCATGCATACATGAAACATTCCAAATTTTTATAAGCAACCTCTCCTAGCATTCATTATTAAGGTGTGCTAAGTACTTGTATTACATGTATAGATATGTTTAGGATCCATTCATATGCATGATTTACACATGTGAGAAAGAAATAAAATATTGTGTGTTTTGTGATAGTAATTCACTTTACGTAATCTTAAAATGCCTTTCTTTTTTTAAATAGGTTTGTTTAGAGATAATCTAAACTTAAGATTAATTAAAACTTATAATAAAATATTCACTAAATAAAAATCATTAATAAATCTACCTTAGAAATCATTTAAGGTATGGAGAAAAGACAAGTTCTCTTCTCTTTTGCTCTCTTTATAACCATTAGTAATTAAGTAAGTTTATTTAAATCAAATCAAATCATCAAATAAAATTAATCGATATCAACTAAATTACTTAAATAAGACCACCCTTCTAAGTTGAACCTTTTCACACTTAAAAAAAATCCTAACCGTAAAGCTAAGCATACCACACAAACCTTAGGCACACTTATAAAGTCACCACTTACCCCTATATGCATGGTTTGATGTTTATTTTATTTTATGATATGATGTTTTAGTATGGATGTTATGTGCATAGAATGAATGGTAGAGACGTATAATCATTATCTTCTATGGGATTGGGCTTATTAAAAATGTAACTGCTTTTAGTGTGCAAGTTGCTTACACCCTTAAGCATAATCCAAAATAGGCCAGGCAAACTTGGTTACCAATGTGTGGGGTGCTAAGTCCAACTAGTTAATATACATACTTAGGATTTGTATGGTTTGTTTAGCTAATCTTTATTTTACAAGTGTTAGTTAGATTTACTTTTTCTTTTCATGTATTTTTGCAATTAAGATTTTGAAATGATTGTTATGGGGATTAGGATGAGCATTGGTTATAAGGTCATGCCTTATGTACCATGTGAAGCCTTTGAAGTATCCACCTTCCAACCATCCAAAAGAAGGAACCAAAGAAGAAAGAAGAAAAGAAGAAAGAAGAAAAGAAGAAGAAAGAAGAAAAGAAGAATGAAGAAATGAAGCTTGAAGACCCCCATAACAATGAATTCCTTACTTAATTGTACTTAATTCATTTGTAATCCATGTTATATAAGGGCAGAGCTCGGCTACTCAATTTATTTTCGGGTTTGTGCGGTGTTGCCCGACCATAAATGACCTTTTATTCTTTTGCATTATCATTATAAAATGTTTGATATTTTGTTTATTTTGTGCTTTAGAAATGGCATATTTTCCTAATTTCTTCCTTGCTTTGATGTATGGCCTAGATGGCGATTAGGCTCTTAAGAAAAAATAAATCTTCTACCCAATTAATCAACTCAAAATTAAAAATAAACAACTCATAACCTCATTTAAAGCCTAAGTCAAAATCAAGATAAAAAATTAGCAACCCTTAGTAGGACAGTATTTCTTTTATAACAACATGCATAAAAGCATCCTATTTCACTCTCGATTGGAGGGCTTCCACCTTTGCCAGAGAAACTTTGGCTTGACCTTTGAGAGCCATGGTTGAAACACACCTCCTCCCTTCTCACTGATTTGGCCAATAATATTACTTCTCATGCATTAGGCATATGAATCCTATAAGCCTAAGTCAAATGATTGTCTAAAAATGAAAATAATATGTAATATGATTTACATTAGATTTAGGCCATTTGAAGCATGCCCTTACATGATCTAGTCTCTTTAGGGAGTGAGTTTAAGGACTTAGTCTCTTTCTAAATAAATAACACCCTAGCCATCTTGCATAAAGCATACGACTTACCTACATGAATTTAAAACTGTTGGAGGAGTTAGTTGGCAGCCACCCCAAGTGATTGTAAGTCCAACAGTCGGGTGGTTTCTCCTCTCTTATGGAGGCAAATCAAATACCCATTATCGCCTTAGATTTATGTCGTGCTTTTGGACCTCGTCAAAGCTCCTTAGATTTAGGTTCTGAGGTTGCTTTCCCTTCTATGGGTCATAAGCATAAATCCTCACCTCTTAGGCATTTTCATTACCTTGTATTATGGAATTATAAGCCCTAAACTTGTAATAAAAATTCAACTCAAATAAGTAATTCAATTTCAAAAAATGTAAAGCCCAACCATAGGATAGTTTGGGATGTTTACTAGGCTTCCTAGTATTCTAAACATCCCCTACTCACCTCCATTTGGATTCGATAAGAACTCCCTCCTCTTGATCGATTCCACGTGATTTGCCAAAAATAAACTAATTGATTGATAGTCTTACCTATTGAAATCCTTGGAGATAATGATCATTTACCTTAATCGAGAGTATTCCTAAGGATTCCCCCTCTTTAGGATGTAATTAACTATGGGGCTTGCCCTTGTAGGAAACTTAACGAACCTAGTTTAAAATAAATCTTATTTTACTTTACCATATAATGTAGGGGAAGAATCTCTGGTACATATGAAGGCCCATAGTCCTTATGAGTCATTATTGAGGTGATTATGTCCATTGTAGGATGGTGACTCCTATCTTTCGAGATAGTACACCTCTCCTCAATATCATACCCGATCACCCTAATAAGAATATCTGAGGATCTACATGGTGACCCAACCAAAATGCGTATATATCCATTTTCATTTATCCTCTTCAAAAGGATAGATGAAGCTAAGAACATTTTCACCACAATGCCATACATAGAAATGGTGTCATTTTATCATCTATATTTCCCATTAATAATTAGATCCCATGTTCCTCTTCCATTTGTTGCTCACACTTTATACTTAAGTTATGCCAACGACTTATGAATTTTGCACTGACTCATCTCTCCTCTTTTTCACCAAAGCAAGGTCAGTGATTGTGATTTTCTCGGTTGCACTGGTGAACCTCTTCACAAATATAATTTCTAATTCAGTAAAGGTTTTAACTAAATCATTCGATAATTTTGCATACCACTCGAAAGCGGCTGAAGTCAGGCTACTGACGAACTGATAGAATAGTAGCGCATCATTCCCTCCTGTGTTATGATAAGTAGCCTTAAATTGGGCTAGATGTTGCTTTGGATTACCAAGCCCACTGAAAGTATTAAATTTTGACACTGAGTAACCTTTCAGGTATGGTACTTGATCATATTCAACTGGGTAAGGGTGACCTTTACTCACTAGCTTTTCAACCTACTATACGGCTAGGACTGCCTTTATCTTTTTATTGATTATTATTTCTAGCTGAGCAGCTATTACCGCTCCAAGTGTGCTAACCAAATTTTGAATTATCTACAGAAAAGGTAGTTGGTTAACTTCATTCCTTGCTTCATGTGTAGCATGCACTATAAGAGCTTGAGGTACCAAAGTGACTGGTGGTATAGAAGTTGTATTATTAGCTACCTGTTGATTAACATACAAAATAGGTGTTGCACTTAATGTGATATTCTTCTACAACATCTCCATCATGATATTCATTTATACCATCATATCGTTCATCTTGGTACCAAGCTGTGCAATCTCCTTATCTTTAACTTCCATTTGACGTTGCATTTCTCTTTGCTCTCTATCTAGTGCCACGAAGTCAATCAGTACAGGCTCTTCTTCTTCTTCTTCTTCTATTTCTTGTTGATGTTCTTCTCCTTGCTCATCCTTAGAGTAAGAACTTTACCGTTCTTCTCCTTGTGCATTTGTAGAGACAATTATTGTTGGGGCTGAACGACGATGCTGAGTATAAAGGTGTGTAACAGGCTAATCATTTCCTAGTTCAACTATATAGATAGCTTCGACACCCATGATATCTTTCTCATTCTGATATTCTTCTTCATCTTCAACAAAGATTGAAGATCCATCTTTTATTTTCTTCTGTCAAGACTCTTCTTCATAAACATCAAATTTAGGTTCAGGTTCTCTAGATCCATGTTGCTACTGATGGCATTGAGTGAAAAGTTCATCTATATCTCTGACCATATAGATGACTTCTACTTCCATAGTGTCCTCTTCATTACCTTCTTTTTGCACATGAATCTTCGATCAATGTTTCCAATGGATCTCTAGTTCAATGTGTGGAACAAACACTTTTTCTATTAAAAGACGATGATCAAAGTCAACCTTCTCTTGAGGGAGTGAATCTGATCTGTGATGGAATCCCTTAGAGGATTCTCTAGGGTGTCAACCATCATCTCTTTCATCAATGATATCCCTTCTTTTGGGTATCCACTTCTGATGAGTAATTTTTGAGATGAATTTCTGAGTATATGTATTAGATATCACACTTCTTCCATTATTCAAGATTTTATTATGGGGTCTTGGCCTCCATATCTGCTTAACCTTTTTCCAAGACTTTTAGGCAGTAGATTCTTAGACATGTGGTCCGAGTGTCATGCTCTAATGGTCACCAAGAGAAGCATACTGGCTCGATGATTGGTTACTATAAGAGATGGCAACCTCCTTGGTGGAGCTTCAGTATTCTCACTCACCATAGGCCGCTGAAATTTTCTTTTCATCAAGCCTCTATCCTTGGTTAATTTGAGAACTTTGTGTATTCTAGTAGATAGTGTTTCAAGCTATCTCCTCTATGGTGGTGGAGCTTGACATGGTTGGGTTTAAAAAGACTGTTTTACTTCACCAGTAGAGCTATTCCTTTTTACCCACTTTAGATTGTCAAAGTTGTTGTGGGTAGGAATACTCGCTTCTGGCGACAGTATCACTTGTTCACTATGTTGTTCAAAGGTGATCTACTGAGCCCTCAGCTCAGCATTTTTCCTTCTTCTCTGTCTTCTAGTTAATTTGCTTCCTAATGAGGAAGCTTCATGATCATGCTTTCTAAGTACAAAAGGCTCAATCGATGGAGCAGTTGTACCACGAGGCCTTAAAGACATAGTTTGTCCACTAATGTCCTTGTCATCACGGGGGCCTCAGATTGGCCTATTTTAAAAATTGAAGTTCTCTGTCGGGAGAACTCCTTAATAGCAGTTGGTTGTTGAACTGGTTGGCGAACATGGCTTGTAGGAATTTCAGTAATTTGAGGCCTTCTAGCATGGCCTTGGATGAATGTACCACAGGTGGGTACTTCAGGAGTTGCAACTACGATAGCTAGGAAACTCAAGCTACCAAATCGAATTGTAGCTCCAACATCTCTATGTTTATGATGGCATTAGCTAGGCTAATGTTTGCACTACACCCTAGCTGAACAGTGAAATGAGTGCTCTGTAGATCCATTCTGTAAAAATAAAAGATGGGGATTAGTAATTAACAATTATTATTTCATCCCATACTTTAAAAATGCAAATGCACTATAGAACAAAATAATAGTGTAATAAAGATGTACTTTACATAATAGTTCATTCGATATATAGTCTCATACAATAGTAATCTGAATTTATTACACATTTAAATCACCATTTTTTGTTTTAAATTTTTAAATATTTTATTGCTACTATAGCACATATATGATTAGCCAAAGATGGAAAGAGAATCCAGTCCCCATCGGAGTTGCTAGAAATCTGTGGGCTCCAAAAATTCGCCATCGACTTCTCAACAATTGAATGAAGAGAGTATGATTTTATGCATCAATGTAATTTTGAAAAGGCAAATGGAATAGTGGATAAGACACTACCCAAATATTTTTCCCTTATTTGGTGAGGACTTTAGATCTGGTTCCAGTTTCCTATAGGCGTAAGCACCTATAGTAATTACCCCTCTCAATGTTGAGAGAGAACTTTCGATTAAGGCCAGTCATTAGGTCGCTTAGTGCGTAGTGTATAGTAACAACATGTGAAGTTTTGACATTTAGAATTTATGAAATTCACCATTTTAGCTTAAATTAGATGGTTTGGGGAATGATGACGTGCCCGATCTTGATCCCATGGTTCCATCATCTCGAGTAGTCGTGGTCCCTAGTCTACTTAATCAGTGGAGATAGTCGACCCAACTTAACCAAATGATCCTTATCAGCAACACATGGGTTACGTCATTCAAGAAATCCTTGTAGACTGGGGTGGTGTTTGTCAAGAAGACATCTCACCTTAACCCAGAGGGTTGTTTGTCTTTTCAAGTATATCCTATGATTCACAACTCAAAGGGTAGAGCCATTAGGGAGCATACAGGCTATGATCATGATTATAATATAATGGAGCCTGACTGGCCAAACTACCCGATCAGAGGACTCTGGTCATAACTACATTATCTATGAAGCCTATTACTAAGCATGGAGAACACGCCCTGTCTTATTGATAAGAGATTGATTGAGAGTGAACATAGTAGAACACTTGATTTGACATTAACTCGTGAGCTAAGTTTTCTTAATTTGTCATCACAAAAGCGGTTGTGGAAGGTGGATGGATTGAGTTTGACTTAAGTTTTTATAAATTGAGTTTCATTTAAACATTTTTAGATTGATATTTAATTTGAGTTAATTTAATAATTTGAATATGTTTAAGAGCTTTAGATCCTATCAACTCTATTTATATGCTAACAAAGGATTAGATCTACTATCACATGACTGAATCAGTTTCTCAGATATTTTACTGAGTTCAAATTTACATAAAATATTTTTAGGTTTTCTTAACCCGTTCCTAGTCCTAAGACTAAACTAGAAAGAAATCCGCGCAACATCCTCAGACACTTAAATCTAAACATTCAACATAGTGTTGTGGCCCATGCGGGTGTACTTACGAATGCTTGCATAATTTTAAGTCATTGAATTTGAGTTTTAATCCTATTTCATAATATATGCAAGGGTTCAATTGAAGCTTAACTAACGCCTTTGTTTGCTTGTATGTGTATTTTAATTGGTAGAATAGAAGATGTTTGTAAATTAATCTAGTATCTTATTAGATTTTTTAAATTAACATTTAATTAATTCTGATTTAGCTTGTGCAGCCTTTTTAGACTTTAAAATTTGTACTTAAAATCTCTATGTCAGAGCACATGTAGGTGTTTATAGCTTAGATAATTTCGCCTAATTAGTGATTTTGTTGATTTTGAAAATAATAATTTAGAAATAAAATTCCTTAATTTTTTGTAGTGAAGGAAAGTTCTTCCATTCGTGCAGCATTTAGTTTAGTGTCTCTTTGTGTTTGCTTGCACAAAGAATTGCAGATATGGTGGCGATTATTTGAAATTTTGTACAAGCTTTGAATAAGAGTATATTCATTTTAGATATGTATAATGAATTTATTTTCATTCAAGCATTCGCATGAATTTTGGAATATTTAACCCAAAAGAGTAACCACTATAAGATATGTGCGAGGGCATACTTCATGCAGTTGTATTCATACAAGTTTATATGTACGAAGTTCACCCAAAAGAAAGTTTCAAGCCTCTCTAATTTTATCATTTAAGGACTTTTCACATTTTCTACAATAAGAGTTATTAGACCCAATTTAGATTCATTTTTAACTTCATACCAAATTCCCTATTTATTTGAAAATTAAACTTCAAATTTATTGCAAGTTTATTATGAGTTTAGTATTAATTTCTTTAAGTTTCACTTGCATTTGTTTTGATAACAAACATGGAACAAGGTTATTATGATATGTTTTACATATGTTGTTAGTTTAATTATAAGTGGGTCTCACAAAAATAGCTTTCCTTTCCTATAAATAAGGCTAGGGGGAGGGTCTTACCTTTCACATTATTTGCTTGCCTTAAGGATTTTTGAAGAAAGGAAGGGGGCTTGCTTGCGTTTAAAGTAAGTAGTTTACTTTAGTATTGACATTTCCTCTTTGTTTTAATGTTCAGTTTTCTTTAAGTATTCTTCGCTCTGTTTTAATATTTAGTTTCCTTTAAGTATTCTCCTCTTCATTTTAATATTTATCTTCATGTTTATCATGCATTGTTTTTAATTTTGAGTTTAGGCGATTTCCATTTGAATTTGTTTAAGTGCCAAATTTTACTCAAAATTTTGGCAGGGGGAGTGACATCTAATAGATGGGCTTTCAAGATGCTCATTTGAAGATATGTGATTCTGAATGCTTCGTTCACACCCACTATGCTCTATTGGACATTAGCGGGGTCTTGGAACCTGCAAAAAAAAATCACAACCACACATATACACATATACTTTTACATTGACATTTATACACATCCATAACTTATACTTAGCGCATCTACAATTTCTTGCAATTATATTCCCTATTTCGGATTAGAGAATGAGAGAAGAGAGGTTCAGTTTAGTTTAAATGTAAAAGAGGAGCGCTCGTCTAGGAAAAGAAAGCGGGGAAATTAGGAAGAAGAATTGTCGGGGGCTGTTTAGCTGCAGGATTTGAATAGGATTCGGGTTGGATTTAATTTAAATCCTGCTGATCAGCCTTTCTACCGTTTGGAGAAAGAATGGAGGAAGAAGAAAAAAAAGAAAAGAAAGAAGAAGAAGAAGAGAGGAGAAGAAAGGGGAAGGAAGATCAATTGCCGGGGACTGTTTGGCTGCAGGATTCAAACGGATTTAGATTGGATTTAATTTAAATCCTACCGATCTGCCCTTTCTGTCATTTAGAGAAAGAATGGAGGAAGAAAAAAAAAAGAAAGAAGGGAGAGAATAAGAAGAAGAGAGAAGAAAAATTACCATTTCGATTTTGGAAGAGGAGAGAAAAAACAACGAAAAATCCTAGAGGGAAAAAGGGGCACTTGATTTTTTCGGAGGAGGGAGACGTGTGTCCCCTTTGCCTTGCGATTGGGAAGAAGAAAAGGGGAAGAGGAGGGAACGATTTCCTCGGAGGTAACAGTTGCGGAGGAAGCCAAGCGTGGATCATTTGAATCGTGCGTGAGAGGGAGCTCCGAGCGATTGGAAGACGAGATTCGTGCGTTCTGCGTCGGCTCGTGTGAAGGGGGCGGAGCGCTCGGTTTCTTTCTAGTGTACATGAAGAAGAGAGAGCCGTGTGAACCGGGGCGTGTGAGTTAGGGAAGAGGTCAGTCGAGTTCATCAGAGTAGAGTTAGGGCATTAAGATTATATTAGGAATTTTAAACATATTTTTAAATTAATTAATCGATTTTAATGTGAATTTTATGCTGATAAAATCATATGATCATATATATATATATATATAATCTTATTTTTTTCGATATTACATAACAGTTGCTTCATAATCAATATTTTACGAAATGTCAAATTAAATCAATTTAACTTAAAATGTGTGTCTTCTCTTCAATCGCCGACATTCATGCCTTTATTTAAGTGTGAACGGATCTTACTTTTGATTTTTGAGAATGAAGTAATCAAATTCGCTAACGGAGGTCGTTTGGTTTACATCGGTGCCTCTTTACCTCGATACGCTCAATAATTGCTTAATTCGTTGATCATTGTTATGCAATATATATATATATATATATATATATATATATATATATATATATATATATATATATATATATATATATATTCACTAACATTTTGAATTAATGGCATATTGATATGATTTGTCATGTATTTCAGATTTGACTAGCATTTGATTATTTGACATCTGCATATTTGTTTGAATTGAGTGTGGATAGTCTTATTTGATAATTTTTAATATTTTGAAACTAACGACGCGTTTCAATTCGTTTAGAGTCGTACATCATCGCTTTTCCCGTTCGATATATGTCGACACATTAATAGCTTGATCGCTAGATCGATTGCTCTTTAGATTATGTAATATTTATATCTTAACCAATTTCTATGTTCTAAACACGATAGTGAAGCCTGTTCGTCAATCAGAGGTCATTTCGATCATTTTTGATGACGTCCAGTATATTTTGAGCTTCGATTTGCGCACTGTCGTTTCTGAAGTTTGTCGAATTTGACTTATGGGCTTGACTTGACTTATGACACATACATGGAGGTCAACAGGTCGGCTGCATGAATCTTTCATCTCCATTATGTTCTATTATGTGTCAAATTCTCATTTAATTCAAGTATAATAAGTTCATTTTTTATACATCTTAACTAAGTCTTTTTAGGTCTACCTCTACCTTTCTTAACATAAGAAAATCTAATACATCTACTCTCCTAACTGGGGCATCGGACGGTCGACGATTTATGTGGCCAAACCATCTAAGGCGACTCTCTCTAATCTTATCTACCATTTGAGCTACTCCAACTTTTTCCCGAATATACTCATTTCACATTTTATCTCTAAGAATAAAGCCACTCATTCATTTGAGCATCCTCATCTCTGCAATACTTAACTTAGTCTTATGCTTCTCTTTTATTGGCCAACATACTGCACCATAAATCATTGCAAGTCTTACCACCATCTTATAAAATTTTCTCTTAAGTTTAAGCGATACTTTTCTATCACACAACAGGCCAGATGCATTCCTCCACTTCAATCACCCAACTTGAATTCTACTAATAACATCTCTATCTATTTCACCATCATTTTAAACAATGGATCCTAAATATCTGAATCGCTCACTCTTTTTAATAACTTGTTCACCTAATATTACAATACTATCACTAGAACTTCTACAACTAAAATTACACTCCATATATCTAGTCTTAGATCTACTTAAATGAAAACCTTTAGACTCTAAGGTTGACCTCCATAATTCAAGTTTCTCTTGGACTCCCTCTCTAGTCTTATTAACAAGAAGAATGTCATCAACAAAAGCATACACCAAGGTACATCTTCCTGTAAGTGCCTAATAAGAACATCCATAGCTAAAGCAAAAAAGATAAGGACTTAAAGCTAATCCTTGATGTAATCCAGCTAAAATAGAATATTATTTTATCAATCCTCCTTCTGTTTGGACACAAGTAACAGCTCTACTATACATATCCTTAATGGATTGAATATAACCAATATTAATTCCTTTCTTTTCAAGAACACTCCAAAGAACATCTCTTAAAACTTTATCATAAGCTTTCTCTAAATCAATATCCTCCTTACTTTCTATACTTCTCCATCAAACCTCTTAACAAATGTATAACATCCATAATAGATCTACCTAGCATGAAACCAAACTGATTGTGAGAAACTTTTGTAACACATCATAACCTATGCTCAATTACTCTCTCTCAAAATTTTATGTATGACACATTAACTTAATTTCTCTATAATTGCATCACCTTTATTCTTAAATATAACCAAAAAATTTTTTTCTCCACTCATCGACATCTTTTAGTCTTTAAAATAACATCATTGAGTGATTTTTACTATTTTAGTAATATTAGAAAAGTATTATCATTGTCCTTTTTTGTGATGGTTGGGAATCTCGATGTTGCCTAATCACAAATTCATGCTTATCATAAAATTTGGCTATCCATCAAGAGCAGTCATAGTTGAGTACTCTCTATAGGTATTGACCCTCATCTCAGAGCTCACTCATAGGTCTCAATTAGCTTATTTACAATAAAAATGATTGCACATATAAAATTTACTTGCTTTTTATTATTTTTTATGCACATTTAATTATTTATAATTTTTGGCTGTAGCTTATAAATAAGGTATAATTAATTGGGCATCTTATGGCATATGACACTAATCTATATTTTTATGGATAAAAACTCATAACAACTTTTTAAAAGGTTTTAATTTTATAATTTCTAATCAAATAAAGATATTTTTGTTGACTGTTATCTCTCATATTTCTTGCCTCATTCTTTTAATTAGGCTCAGTCTTCTTTGAAATAAGGTCTTGTTGAAATACAACATTATTTTGATGTATGTATGTATGTATGTATGTATGTATGTATGTATGTGTGTGTGTGTGTATGTATGTATGTATGTGTGTATGTATGTATGTATGTATGTATATATGCATGTGTATGTGTGTGTGTATGCGTTATAAAATTATTGTTTATATTAATGTATTAATATAATAATATTTTAAATAAAATATAAAAAGCTAAAGTAAACCTCATAATTTCACTAAGCATTAAGTAAATGAATCATTCATTCAATAATGAATAATTCAAGCCAAATTTGATATTCCACATATGAATGCACATAAATTAACACAAGTTTATTAATTTCAAGGACAATAAACCACGACCGAGTACTTATTCCAAGAACATGTAGCTAGATAAACATTGTTAAATATCTTGCAAAGCATTAATGTAGAATATTGTTGGGAGTCCTCAACATAGCATTCTTTCCTAATCATTTTTCTGCAAAAAATAAATAACAATAACATATATTTTAGAAGGTGGATAATCGCATGCATGTGATAAGTAAGAAGATTAAAAGGAATAATAAGAATGTTGAATTTAAAACATAATAGATTGACAAAAAAAGAAAAATAAAAAGAAAAGTTAGCAAAATACATGATCATGTTTCTGCTCACTAAAATCCATTACAATATTTGTTTTATACTTAATTTAAATGCCACCAACATCTAATTTGGCTATCAATTTAAAGGCATTTTGAGAGATAATCATGGTAACACCACCATAGTGTTTACAATGATCAATAATAATAGCTAATGCTCCAAATGTTCTACCTAAGTTACATAGTTGTTGTACACTATTATTTATTGTACCATCACAAAACACCTCATAAACATGGTCATATGCTTTGACAACATCCTATAATTCATCACTAATAGATGATATAAAAGTTTCTTTTTGATTAAAATTGAAACAAGCATGTGTAAGTCATAGGAAAAATTATAATATAATAAAAGCTGACCCTTATTTTTGGATGTGGTTGACATTCATCTTGATTTTAATAATTAGAATCTCTAATATTAAATTAAGAGTTTTCTAATTAGGCACTTAGAATATTACACTTAGTGACTATTTATATAGCCAAACTAAAACAAAAAGTAAACAACAAAGCTAAAATCAAATGCAAGAAATTAAAATAAAAAATCAATACTAAATTAAACTCAAAGCCACACACCTTAAGATGAGAATATAGGCCAGCTTAATGAACCCCTCCTAACCTGACCCAATTGGATTAGGTGAACCCAATCACATCCAAACTTCATAAAATTCAATAAAAATTAATATTAAAAAATCATAATTGAAATCTAAATTTAATTTAGCCATAATTAAGGTAATTGGATTGAAAGACCCAATTAGCCATTTTTAAGCTCAATCTCATCTAAGTCTTAATAAAAGTAAATTGAATTAAAATCAAATCTAACCAAAAGAATAGAGTAAATATATAAACATAAATGAACATAAAGAAAAATTTAGATGGAGATAAAAGTGACTAATCAAGTCATTTGATCTAAATTTAGCATATGTGAGTCCCACCAAGTCAAAAGTCAATCAATTAAAATTTGATTAAATTGAGTCATCCCAAAGGCTCTGAATCATCAAAGAAATATGTTTACACATGAATTTGAATAAATCTAAACCTAATGAGAACTCAGTGGGTTAATTGGGCTACCTAACCCTAGTAGACCCAAATGGAAATGGAGTCTATTGAGCTTAAACTCAAATTAAATTAAAATTAACCCAAATTAAACATTCAAAAATATTTTTAAATCATAATTGAATATAATTAAACCCCTCCTTAGGTCTGACTGATCACTTAGCTCAAATGAACCCAATTTAATCTATTTAGGTCAAACATGGGTTAACATAGATCAAAACGTAAAGTAAATCCAAATTAATTGAAGTCAACTGCTTCAAATCAACTCAAACCCTTAATCAAATATGATTAGAGTCTAAACATAGTTTGATTGAGTCAAATTGATCATCTGACTCAATTGAACTTAACATAGCTCATTTATCAAAATGGGTCAAGTTGAGTCAGAATCAAAATCAATCACAAATCAAATATAAATCAAGTATAAACATTGTAAATGATCAACTAAGCATAATTGAAGTCTAATCTAAATCCAAAATGGATAATTAGGCTAGGGAAGGAAATTTGACTCATTTCGATCAAATGTGTCAAACCTAACCTAAACTAAATTAAACTAAAAAAACTAGAACCAATTGACTCCTAATCTTTCAAATGACTAATTGAACATGATTAGAATCAAACTTGTGATTTAATCAAGTCAAGTCAAGAGAAATTGATTGAGTCAACCCAAGCCAACTAAAAGCAAACAGGGTTAATTTATGTTTAAATAAAAAAAAACTATGAAACTATGTTTTTTTTTTGGCAAAATATAAATATTAATGAAATAAATTTTAGAAACAAGAAGATTAAAAAAAAACATTTTAAGATAGTACCTAATCTAGTTTATTATCATTATTTTTTATATGTAACTTTATTGCTACCAAAATCTTTATAGATTATGCTTGTAATTAAAGACTTCTTGAGATAGAAGTATGGTATAACCATCACAATCTTTACAACGCTTCACCACTATAGGATGCACCATCACAGGTTGGTTATCTTATGAGCACAAGGTTTAGTATATTATATGGACACTCGGCTTTTGTAGAGAAATAAATTAAAAATAAGTATAATAAATAGAATAAGTCTTAAAAATATAAGTAAAGCGTAAATTAATAAATAAAACGTTTACAGTTTTTACATTTATTGATAATCGCAAAGTGGATATTAATGACAGAATGGTATCAGAATATTATTTAAAATTCTCAGAAAAAAAAAGGAGAAGAAGAAGATGCATTTGTGAACACAGTTATAACAATAAAAAAAGATCAACTCGGATGATATTTGAAGTGGCATGATATGACTTCAAATATTTTAGTAAATACATATGAATTAATTATATATAAAATATTTCTGAAAAATTGATCAGAATATATATATATTTTTTAATTTCAAATATTTTAATTTCACAAGAAAAAGGAGTTGAAGTGTGGACTGAAGCTCTTGCGATATTCCCATAATGACATTTGGATTAAACTAAGTTATCAATTATTTAGAAGTCTCGAAGAGTATGGAAACAATTTTATGTATATATATATATATAGATATATGATAACATTTAAAATCAAATGTAAAATGTCATTAAACTTAGAACCAATTTGATATTCTGCATTGGAATTCACGCAAATGAATATTAAGGACAACAAATTACAAACATATATATGTATATATGTATATATATGTATATATATGTATATATGTATATGTATATATGTATATATATGTATGTATATATTGTCAAATAAGAAATAAATAATTTAGGTCATATATATATATATGATAACATTTAAAATCAAATGTATAATGTCATTAAACTTAGACCCAATTTGATATTCTGCATTGGAATTCACGCAAATGAATATTAAGGACAACAAATTACAAACATATATATGTATATATATGTATATATATATATTGTCAAATAAGAAATAAATGATTTATGTAGAATATTGACAGAAGCCCTCGCACTCTTCAACATCATAATTTCTGCAAATTATAAATAACAATGGATTAAATATTAGAAGACATATCATCATGCCCAGGTGATATATCCAAAGATTAAAAGAAATAAAAATAATGACGAAAACATTAGAGATAGACTAATAAAATTAAAAAAAAGTGGGGGCGGGAAATACCTCATCAAGTTTATTATAAGTCCAGACGGATCATTAATTCATATCATCCCAATTTTCGCTAAGAAATTTGAATGTTCCCAGCATCTTTATTGGCTATGAATTTAAAGGCTTCTTAGGAGAGAGCCATAGTAGCACCACCACAATGACCACAATAATCAACAACTTTAACAAATGCTCCAATCATGTTGCCCGTCAAATTATGGCATGGATTTTGTGTGTCGTTATTCATTGCACTTTGACAAAACACGTGATAATACTGTCCACATATCTTACCACCATCCCATAGTTCATCACTAAGAGATGCTAAAGAAGTCATTATCATTCTTGAAGCAGATGCTGCAAATCATAAGAAAATGGATACTATTATCAAAATCATAAAATTATAAAAAATGGAACATAAAAATATGTGATCGCCACTTACGAACATAAGGTTCACTATAGTAGAAGGCAACCCCAGTCTCAAAAGTTAATGCAATTGATGCTAGGGAAAGAAACATTACAATAGCTAATATAACACCCTTTTCCATAGTTACTAATAACCTTTTCCTCAAATATACAAGGTATAGAAATTTTTATTTTATAAAGGAAGAGATTTAAGACCTTTTTATAGGAGAAGATATCTGTACAGATTTGTAAGAAGATTTTCAATAATAAAATATTTTTCATAAGTTAAGTTATCAATAAATGAATCTATTACAAAATGAGTTAAAAATTTGAAGCCAAATAAAACTTTTGTTTTATAAATGCCAAGCATATGTATGTGGTGATTTTAAATATTTTCTTTTGGAAAATGTTAATATAAAACTGATTGGAACTGGGCAATAACATATATGAGTCATCCATTTGGCAAATTAAAATAGTTAATCAAACAAGACATTTTCAATCTTCATACATTCATGATAATACATATATATGCACACATGACAAAATAGTATTCTAAATCCAGTGTCACCCATTCTCCGGAAAAGAATGCGTAAACTTTTTTTTAATTAATTTATTTTTTTTAGTTTTTTATAAATAAACATGTAGCATAAATGTTGGAATACTATTTGATGCAAAAGCAAGAAAAGGTAATCAGTAAAATGTCCCTGTTCTGAAAATGTTTTAATTTTAATATAAATATTTAAGTTCTTTTTATATAAACCGTATGTCTTGATCTTTTGTGAAGATTTCTTATTTTTATTTCATAAAGATAATGATTAAGCTTTTTGCGCTACTTTTTAGCGAATAACTTCTCAGCATAAAATGCCTTTCTTGATCAAAGCTTTCATTAATCCCAAGGGTTGTCATAGTAATAGCTTTCTCATTAGGGTTGAATAATAAAAGATCGGAAATCAAACAAGACATGCATGCTATTTCGAATGAAACTATCTAATATAAAAGAATAGAAAGGCTAAAGAATTTTTATAGATAATAGAATTCAGAAGCATAACGACAATAGATGTGAAAAAGAAAAAAAAAAATCCTAATGAGCTTACCTAATTGATATATCTAATGGCTAAAAAAAACTATATGCTTATTTTCTGTTAAAATTTTGAGCATGTAGCAACTCAAAGTCCTTGAATCTTTGAAGGTCAAGGGAGATAGTTACAGTGGCCTCCTTAAAAGCACCTCTTTATGGAGTTCGGAAGATTAAGAGGTTTCTCAGAATCATTTTTGTATCTGACTTTTTTACTTTTATTTTATGTTATTTATATTTTACTGTGAAATAAAATAATTTGACTTCTTAAAAAATATATAACTTTTATTTTTATTGAATATTAAATTAATTGATTTATCTGGTGAAGACAGCGGTAGCTAATAGAGCAACAGTGTAGATGACGGCGGTTGATATTTAGCGATGACAGAGCAGCAGCCGCTAGTGGTGGCCGAAGGTCAGTGGCTCATAGAGGACTTCGACAGCCGACGATTGTTGGAGGTGGCAACGGTGAAGATGATAGTTAATTTTATATCCAACATGAATTATAAATCCTTTCATAATTCCATTAGCAAAATAAGAATCAAATTATCGTTAAGACAGAGTGACAAAGAACGATACTCTAATAGGAGATGGAAGTATAGCTGGGATCAGGAGAGATAAGAGTAATAGTAAGCACATTATGTGAGCCCTTTACAGAGTAAGGCTACTTATCAGGAGTAGCGTGCAAGGTAAGGCAAGAAGCTCGCAGCATGGGGAAAACCCCAACGGTGACAAAAGTACTTTTGTGGTAACCAAAGGACAACAAATGCGAAAATTAATCAGCTAGCAGAGAAGTCTTTGGCATTTTGTAATTTAAGTATAAACTATTTGAGTCAATAATGGTACGATCAAGAACAGTAAAAGGATAGCTATAAAAATTATTTCATAAATATTGACTCTCATGAATATGGAGCTGCAGAAGATCTCCGATGCCATGCAAGATCTCATTCTTATCTGAATATGAAAAATATCGTACAGCTGAGCTGAAGCGTCTGAGCAAGTTGCATTGAATTCTAAATTTCAAAAAAAAGAACATCTTAAGGTTAAATTAGTTTTTAGAGATTATAAGTGTATGTTGATATCTTTATGCCCAACTTTCAGTTATTTTAACAAATGGATGCTCTTACATTAGTTTTACATATCTTATAGATCCCTTCTTCTGATCATATACATTTGTAATCCTATTTAGTGTAGATCTAATTAATTATTAAATTATTCACTTGCATATGTTTAATTTTGAGGATTTGACCGAAGAATTTCGAAATTATTTGCTTGCTCATCCCACTCTCGGTATGCCTTTTAGCCAACATCATAATCTCATTTATGCTACTACCATCTTCTCTTAGCTTTGCACTGCAACCTTGCTTATGGTGTAATAATCTCCTCTATAACATCTATTATAAATTATATTATACAATAGTTATTGACTTTATAAGATACTTGCCTAGCAAGGGCTTTCTTTTTAGAGAACTCAGATACTTTTTAATAGTATACTCATTTACTAAGCAAGAATTCATTCTAGATTTTGTTAAAACATTCTTACTTAGAGAACACATTAGAGGTACTTAACTTTTTCTTAATATTCACTAATAATTCTTGATTAATTTATATATATATGATATATATGAATATATATATATATATATATATATATATATATATTGTTAGAGTTTTCATGCAAATTAATGTATTAAGATGATACCATATTTAAAAGGAAAAAGGTTAAAAGTGTGAAAGAAAAGTAAAGTCCAATATGCCGTAAAGTTCAATATGTCATCTAGTTTCAAGAAAATGAACCATTGCATAATAAAATATTACTAATTTGTTGATATATAAACATTCTTAAGAAAAAAGATTTTGTAAATGACTGATCACTCTTTGGCAACTTCAAATTTGTATAAAATATGAATAAATATAAAATAAAAGTTATGTTACATAGTCGAAAGCTTAAGAAAAGTACAAAATAATAATTAATCTAGAACATAAATGACTAGCAAAATAAAAAAGACAAGAAATTATAAGATCAAAATTCGTGCACCTGAATATGTCTATGTCTATGTCTATTACTTTCTTTTTAATATGTACAAAAAAATATGCCAACAGTAGATAAAGTAGAATAATCAAATATATAGGGAAATATATAATTTATAATTCAATAAGTAAGTCATAAACTTCCTTGAGCTTGTCATAACAATCACTATAGGACATATTTAATTTTAAATTTGGTAGTATGGATTTTGGTGATGAGGTGCAAGTAGCCTGAAAACCAAACAATTTTTAAATTATGTGGCAAATACTCGAAATAAAAATTCTCATCAAGTTCAATTTAACACATACTATGAATGTTAAAAAATTGCCCACAACAAGCAATAAAGGAGAAAAAAAATGAAAAACAAGAAACATGGTAACCTATTCTTAATTTTTATGATGTTTATTTAATATCTTTAGTGGGATTGGTAGACCTCCATTTTGAACTATTAGAGCTACCTTTTAAGATCTATAATTATTGTGTGATTTTCCATTGATTAGCACTATAATCTATTAATATTAAACCAAATTGAGGATTATATTGGCTTTTTTAAGAGATTTATAACAGTATTAGGCTCTTAAATAGATAGATTTTATATCATCTTTAATGGATCTCCCATATTTTTTATTTGGATCTCTTTTCCACTTTTAAGTGCACATTATTTTGATAAATTTATTCTATTATGAATAAGCTCTCTATTTAGCTTCCCTCTTAAAGTTGACTCTATTTGATTATCAAGACCTTTATGTATAGTGAAAATTGATGTTTTCAATGTAATTTGAATATTATTTGGATTAACTCTCAATATAGAGGCTCCATATAGTAATATTTAAGAAGAAATCAAGCTTTTGCTCATTATTTACTGTTATCAATGTTTGTATAATTTGTATTTGTCATAACAACCACCTGTATCAACCAATTATCAATAATCCTAAGGTTGCTCTCTCACTTCAAATATATTTCATACAACTCTTCTTTTTTCCCAATTAAGTCCATAAGATGGGGCATTTCTATGTTATAGGAGGTATCCAAACCCAGGACCTTTGTAATAACTTCCAAGGTCTTTACCGATTGGACTAACTAAAACAAATAAATTACACACAACTTGTCCATTTTAATCTCATGCCTTCTCTTTCCATTGTCCCTAAACTTGACAATATAACAATGATCGGAGGCTAGCAATAATCTATTGCCGTCCAACAAATTTTATTGATTTTCTTATGAAAAAATATTGTATATTAAAAGACTTAGTAAAACAAGACTTTAATATTCACATATTCATGATAATACATGACAAATAGTATTCTAAATTCACTGAAGATTTCTCAAGAAAAAAAAAATTCTTGCACTTTTAAGTTATTTTCATTTTTAGTTTTATAAATAAATATGTAGAAAAATCTTGGTATATTTTGATGCAAAAATTTAAAATTAATCAAGCAAAATGTTTCTAGCATTGGCATAGAAATCTCTTTTCTTAAGTGTTTTAATTTTAATATTAAATATTTAAAATTTTCATATATAAACATTAGAGATTGAGATTTATATTTATATTTTCTCTTGCATATATGTAATAAATGAGGGCTTTAGAGTCCCTGGTAAAAATATTCTTCTTTGTTTTGAGTGAGAGCATCTAACGTTTAACATACACTACAATTGGGATTTTTAAACTGATAAAGGTAGAATTAATCTTGATTGAAATATTGAACATTTAAATTGAGCCACAATTCTTAGTAGTGTTTTTAACTTAAAGTTCTTTTGGGTAGATTTGTGATCTACATAATAAATGAAAATTTTCATTAATTACATTTGGCAAGCATTTTGTTATGAATATCTACTAAATTTCAAAAAAAAAATTCAAACAATATATCAAATGGCTGGAAAACCAAATTTTAAATTAGTTTGCAAAAATCTTAAAATTTAGGCAAAAAAAAAAAAACAAAAAAAAAAAAATCTTGTGGTCAACTTAATTTTTAGAGCTTATAAGTGTATGTTGATATCTTTATGGCCAACTTTCAATTATTCTAACAAATGAATGCTCTTACATTAGTTTCACTCATCTTATAGATCCTTTCTTCTGATCAGGCACATTTGTATTCCTATTTAGTGTACATGTTTAATTTTGAGAATTTGACTTGGAAAAATTTCGAAATTATTTGCTTGCTCATCGCACTCTTGGTATGCCTTTTAGCCAAAATCATAATCTCATTTATGCTACAATCATCTTCTATTAGCTTTGCACTGCAATCTTATTTTTGGTGTAACAATCTCCTATATTTTATTGTCATAGCTACTAACTCGATAAAATACTTGTAAGAGCATTCTTCTCGGAGAACTCAGATACTTAATGAGAGTATACTCATTTACTATGCAAGAATTCGCTATAGATTTTGCTAAAACAATCTTATTTAGAGAACACTTTAGAGGTACTTATTCTTTTCTTAATACTCATTGATAATTCTTGATTAATTTACTCATATGAGAATGAATTTAAATAAATAATATTTTATTTTTTTGTTAGAAATTTTCATGCAAATTAATGCATTAAGATGATGCCATATTTTAAAAGAAAAAAAGGGTTAAAAGTGGCAAACAAAAGTAAAGTCCAATATGCCATCCAACTTCAAGAAAATGAACAATTCCAGAATACGTAACTGAAAGCATATTCAATATATCACGTAGGATCACACATATAAACATACATGTCACAATCAGCCAAAAAAATATATTACTAATTTGTTAATATATAAACTTTCTTAGAAAATAAGACTTCTTAAATGTCCTCGACCCATCATTCTTTGGCAATTTCAACTTCCTATAAAATATGAATAAATATGAAATGAATGTTATGTTACACAGCCAAAAGATTAAAACAAGTACAAAATAATGATTAATCTGGAACATAAATGACTGGAAAAAAAAAAGAAACTACCTGATCAAAATTATCATGTCAAAGGTAGATAAAATAGAATAATCGAATATATAAGGGAAATATACAATCAATATAGGATAATTTAAATTTTTAATTCGGTAGGATAAATCAATATAGGTTGAACATCTCAAATCCCTTATTATTATTATTATTATTATTATATGTATATATATATATATATATATATATATATATATATATATATATATATATATATATATATACAAAAGTTGAACTAAATTACAGCTTTCTAAAGGCCACAAAACATACAAAATTAAAAGAAACAATCAAACATTGATTGATTCAATACAAATACAAATTTAAGGTAGTATGCTGATATAGATAATTAGCAAATAAAACTAAAATCAGGGCCATAAAGAATAACTTGTTTGGTTAGGCCAATCATTTTCTTAATTGCTTATAGGTTTTCTTTCCTTCAAATTCATTTGGTGGTGGTTTTTAATAATGGAATACAAATAGAGAGTTCTTAATCTTTTGAAGGAGAAAAGGCCATACTAATTTCTATGAAGTTAATTTATAATAAATTCAATGAAGATAGTAATTTTGAAAATTTTAATTTATCCGAATTTTAAAGACAAACAAATGAAATAAAAATGAATGTATAAATGCCCAATTAATATAACATGTATGGTTAGGCCAATCATTTTCTTTACACATTAATTGTTACAATCAACGTACTTATGTAGTTTGTTTAAAAGATTAACATTTTTCCTAAAAATAGAGTGATAAATTATGAGATATATAACATGAAATGAAACTTTAGAGACACAACCATTTGGAGGATCCTTTCTTTAATTATTGATATATTGAACTAATCTTACAATTGATTTAAAAATTTTAAAACACAATAAAAAATTTAATTATTATTATTAAAATGTTTTTCTCATGAGAATTCTATTTTGTATCTTTCAAATTCTTCACCAGTCATCAAAATCACCTTCTTCACCATCAAAATTTAATTATTATTATTAAAATGTTTTCTCATGAGAATTCTACTTTGTCAATCCATGGAAAGAACTCATCTGCTAAAGATAAATGTCAAGGCATAAATAAACCTATTTGAGTTTGTAACTATTTGAGATGTTTTGGTTAAGTGGTCTTGTTGCATCAAAATAATTAAATGAACAATAACTCTACTTTGTCAATCCATGAAAAAAATTTGATATCGTGTTCCATGAGTTTTATTTACGGTTTGTTTTGAGGTATGTATTAACTTAATGTGATTGATTTTGAAGGAGCTCGTAATGCTAAGAGGACACTATGCTACGATGGTAATCATCTAATATTATAGCAAATAATAACAATAGTGAGATGGCTACCAAACAAGATAATTTATTTCTCTAGTTTTAGAAAAAAGATGGCTACGACACAACATTTTGATGTAAGTAGTAAAGAAGGTTATTGCAACTTGCATCATAAATAGTAGATACATGTTGTGATGAAGCCGGTGTAGTATAATTGAGGTTGCCACTTAGTTCTTTTTAAGAAAAAATTACCACAAGTGAAATTGCTATCTAACTCCATTTGAGGGAAATTATAAATCTAACATAAGTGAGGTATATTATGAACCTTGAAGGAGAGATTATATAATAAATGTCATTTTATAATAGGTTTGGAGATGTTCATTGCAATGCAATATTTGAGTTGGAACATAGGTCTAGCAAAAGACTATTGTCATATAAATGATGCTGACATAAGTATTCAAGAAGATGATTTCAACACAAGGGAGGCCACAACTTATGTCATAAACGTCAATTATAACACAAATGATATTAAAGTATAAGTGATGATGGGGGTGGTTGGTGATGCAAGTGAGGTTATAACAAAAATTTTGTTGATAAAGTGGTGTTTAAAACTTTGAAGATTTGTGAAAGGGGATTTTTTTAGGAGTAACTTGATTTTTTTTTTTATTAAAGTAGTAAAAAAATAGTTAATTGCTCATCACCTAACTTTTGATATAGATAATATTTTAATGTTCCAAACAAGATTGGGGCCTTACTGAAAGAATTTAAAATATTTTGGAGCTTGTAGATGATAGTACAATTTTAACACAATAAATTATGTCAATATAGATTATTTGATATAATAGCCACTTTATTTAATCAATTATGATAAGGAGTCTTTAATCTGAAATGACATGATTCATGAATATGTTATATGGGATCAATGAGAAGATATAAACTATTATTAGCAAATATTATTTTGACATAACAATCAATCTTAACTTAAATAGCTATCTATAAAATGAAACAATCTAATTTATGTGAAATGGAAGACTTATGGTAAATAATTTTGTTCCATTTAGTGCCCCTATAAATTTAGTAAATAAATATAAGGGTCATCTAATGAGCGATAATGTAAAGTTAAGGATCACTGATGATGTTTCTTGTAAATGTTAATTCATAGGTTCATCTAATTTAGAATTTTATGCTTAGTGTGTACATTGAATTTGTGTATCCTTGTTAGAGAACAAAATACTCTACTAATTCCTCTTCAAGTTATGAACAAATGAAACATTTTTGTTTTAATCTATATTGATGAACATCTAATTCACAACATAAGTGTAATTCAAATAGAAAGTTGAATGTGAAATAAAGAATTATTTTCCTTGAAACCTAACATCATATATTCCATGTCAAATATATAAAATTGATGAAGTCAGATATACACTTGTTTTGTCAAGTAAGAAAGTTTTTTTATTATTAAAATTTGCTACATCAAATTCCAAAAAAGGAAATAAACTAAGAGAAAATTTTAAAGTTAACTTTTTTATGAAAAATTCATCTATGCAATGTACAATAGAAAAAGACAATAAACCTCATGATGAAATGGGTGAGTGTTGACCTCACTTTTTGAGTGAGGATTAATCTTTCTCATCTTAGATCTAGGAACCTTCTAGACACTTGGATTTCCTTAGTGCTAGGAAACTTCAAGTGATTATGGGACCACTAAACTTAAGCTTAGAGACTTAGAAGGCACAATCCTAAGCTTAGACTCCACCTTAGGAAAATAGATTTCACCTATCATATGGCCTAAACCAAAACTCATACATATTCACTCATCCAAACTTAAGCTCATGTAGATGGAGCTAAACCAACCCCAAGCCTTTTCAAATAATTTTACTTGAATTTTATTTTCTAATCCATGCTCCAAGCTAAATTAACTTAGACCTTAACCTAAGTTAATACACCATAAACCTAAGGCTCAATTCAAACCCATTCAAGCAAACTAAATCCAATTTGATTTTCTCAATCACTTCAATTATTCATTAGATTATTTAAAGCCACTCCAACACTTGCAATCAAGCCAATTGAATCAAAGGAATGTGACCAACCCAAGTTAGCCCATTTGACCCAAAGGTTCAAATGAGCCAAAACCTAATTGAGCCCCAATTAATTGCAATCAAATCAACTAATTAACCTCAAATTTACCATTGAATTCATCCCAAACATCCATAACCCCATTTGGTCCAAGTCAGCTTGGCCAAGTCACTTGACCCAAAGTGACCTAAAAGGGGTAATTGAACCAAAATCTAATTAAACTTCCATTGGATCAAATCAAGCCATCCAATCCCTTCATTAATGATTGTGGGTCATTATTGAACACTCCACTATAATCAATTGAACATAATCAAGCCAATTGGATCCTTTGACACAAGTTGACCCAATTTGACCTAAAGGGAACCAAATCAAATCTTAGACAAAATTGATTGAAACCAATGCTTCCAACCAATCATTAATTCAATATTGAATATGATCCAACCTCCAATTAAACCTAATTTGGTCAACCTAACCCAATTAGACCATTTAGCCCAATTTGACATAAAGGGTCAAATTGAATCAATTCACTCTATGATCCAAATCAATTCAAACCAACTCTTCTAATCAATCGCCTATGATCAATTGAACATAGACCTAACCCAAGCTCAAGCTAATTTGGCAAATTTGGTCAAATTGGTCAACATGACTCATTTGATCCAAATTGAATAATATGATCCAAATCCAAATCTAACCCAATTTCAATCAAACCAATCACACTTATTCACTCCAAATGACCATTTAAACTCATCCAACTCATTACTTTGACCCAATTTGGTAAAAATGGTCAACTTAGCTCAACTTACCCATTTGACCCATATGGGTCAAATTGAGTCAAACTCAATCAAACTAAGTGCAAACTCATCCAAACTTGGCATGAATCATCTTTGGGTCATCATGGGCCTGCCCAAGTGAGCCCAACCTATGGTGAACTCGATTTGCATCAAACCCATGAGCCAAGCCACCCAAATAAGACAAAATCTTCATTTGCGTGGGTTCTCCACCTCTTTACCCCATGGGAGCCACCTTTGGCTCTGCTTGACAAGAGGACCACTGACCCAACCTAATCCAAAGCTATTGGGCTTAGCCTTTAGTCGAGAGAGAATGAGTTCACCCATGGGCATCCATTGATCCACCTAAGGGAGAGGGTATACCTCATGCCAGCTCACTACTCTCCCTCAGCCTCTCACTTTTAGCCACCTCAACAGTCCTATGCCATCTCTATCCACCTACCCCACCCAGATGATTGCCAAAGGCTGAACCAATCCCAACCATTGGATCAGTTAGGGAGGAGAGTATACTTTCTTCCATCCATTCAAACTCAACAGAGAGCTTCCCTAGAGTAATTCCGTATAGTCCCATACCTCCTCCCGAGCTCTTCGTGCACTCCATCACCGACCAGCCCCTAATCGAATATGAGAGCTTCATCTATCCAAACATCTAAACCTCTACCAAACTTAAATTAACTCTTCCCACACATTCACCTCACTTTGACGATTCAAAATGAATCATTTCTCGAGTGATTTGGCCATCGAAAGCCATCCTAAGACCAACTAAGATGAGTTTTATGGCAGTGTTTGGTCCACTGAGCGATCGGTGGGGAGGCAGCTTGTGATCTTCTTAGTAAGACTTCGTCTCTTCAAGACAAAACTACCTCTATCGATGGACCGCCGGTCTTTAGCTCTAGCGAGGTAAAAATCTAGCAACCGTAGCTTTGGCCCCTATGTGTTGGTCTTTTTTGAAGTGAATCATGTTTTCGTACGATTTCTACTATTGGATCTTTCTAGATTCATTCTCTGATCATTTTGGAGTCGTTTCACCATTGAATTAGCTCTGACGTGCTTGGATCGAGGGACAGAAGGTGGACGGTGTGTCTTCTTGTGCTTGTGGGATGACGGATCACCGACTTTCCATACCGCATGATTAGAATGGATAGTCGTGATCAATTGTGTTAGAAATTTTGATTCTATCCCTTTGGAATCATGAGATTAATCTCGCCCATTGGATATGAGATTGGACGGTTAAGACGAAATAACATCCGCCTCTGCTAACTCAACTACCGCATCGGATGATTTAAATAACTAATACTATGGTGCCACATGAAAAGCATTTCCATGTCAACATCTACATGGCGCTGACGATTTAAATGGTTAATTAGGCTTTAAAAATGTAATTAAATGGTCAGAATTTCAAAAAATCTTAACTAATTGTAGAAATATCAAAAAAATATAAATAAACCCATTTTGAAAATGTTAGCCAGGGGAGAATTTATTAAAAATATAATCCCTAATTTATACCTATTTAACAATGCTTAATTAAGGTTTGAAACTTAAGTTAATTATCTTAATTAAGGCTAAATTACTTTGCTAATTAATTCCAAATTTAGTGAGATGATTCTATGGGATGTCCTCTACCTCGCATAATTTTCTTGAAATTATTTGTCATGTAATTGGAAGAATTTTAAAATTTCAATTCTAATTACCCTCTTTAATCAATTAAGTAATTATTAAAATTGATGAACATTAAAAATTAAATAATTAATTGTAATTAATCATTGTGGAGAGTGGGAATAGTGAGGAGAAATAATTATGACCCATTTCTTAATTATTTCTCCAAATGTATTTCCTTAAGAGGGTCAATTAATATGTTTAATAATTAGAGAATAATTGTGAAAATTAATGATAAAATAAAATCAAATAAAATTAATAATTGGTTTAAATAATTCAAACATAATCAATTACTTTCTCTTTATGTGTTTAATAACATAAAGTCATTAAAGAAATTATGATTAACCCCTTATTTTGGAAACATCATAAGAGTATTTAACATAGATTCTTTCCTTCTATAATCTAATTAACTCTTAAGCATGATCCTAACTGCATTAGATTCTTTTAGGTGCATTGCATTCCTAAAAGCAAATCATTGAAAGCTCATGATCAAGTAGTTAATTAAATTAAAAAAGTTTAGGAAATGGTAATTAAATTGATGTGTTTAATTGTTTAAATCTAATCAACTCATAAAATTTCATTTAATTTATTTCTTTAAATATATCAAATCACCTGGGATGAGATAAACACTAAGTATCATTTTTTTTTCTTTTTAGGTTTTAATAACTTAAACATCAAAAATAAATCATATAAGAACTTTGGTTAGTCTTAAGGAATACTTATTTTTCTTGATTGTCCTTGAGATTTAATGTAATTGAGTATGTTATGTGACAATATTTATTTACTTCTTTTCAATTATCATAAAATGTGCATGCCATTTATTTCCTATGTTCATGTTTTCAAAAAGAGAATTAATAGAATATTATTGCATTTAAATTGCATGTGTTGGATAAATATTATTATTGTGGCTATTATCACTAATAAATCTCAAATTATTTTTGAAACTATAAGTTAATGTTAAATAAAAATGTGTAAAGTTTAATTTGACATTGGCTATAAATCCTTAATAAAGTTCCCATTTAGTTATAATTTAAAGATAGTAAAGGATTGTTTCATCTTCATAGTTCATGTGCATGATTACATATGTTGGAGTTGGCAAGTGTATAGTATGGACATCCCGGGAATATGAGGCTTTAAGTAGCCCCAAGGAGGTCTTAGATAATCTCACTTCCCTAGTTTAACAATGGCATGCACTTGCTTAATTCCATTCATGTGTATGCATGTGTTGGAAATTGGGATAAAACTTTACTTTATATGAACAAAAGACTTACTTTTACTTAACATTTGCATGATTTTTCTTTCTATGCTTGTGTGTATGTTCACATCTATTTAAGTTGGAAAGTATATAATCTAGATATCCTAGGAATACGAGGCTTTAAATAGCTCTAAAGAGGTCTTAGATAATCTTATTTCTATAGTTTAACAATGACGTATTTGCTTAAATCTCTAATACATATTTGCATATGCCTAGCTATGAAATAAATAACTTTTTTTCTACCAAATTTATGCATTAATGACCATCAAGTGCGCAAAAGTCAACAACTAGAACTTAAGATAATCAACGGTAATAACATAAAATAAATAAGATCTAGCGATATAAAAGATGTTTATGCTACATTAGAAAAATGATTCATTTACATTAATCTGAGATATGATCAAGTGTATGATTCACCTTATGAGCATTCAACTATATATAAATAAAGTAAATAAAAACAAAAAACTGAGCATTATTTTGTATAGAATTTTAAGGATAATATTTTTAGAATGCTAGACTTTAATTGGCTTGAATTAACATCTAGGCCCACTATTATGTAAATTCGAACCATTCAACAAGCTACCTCACTCCTTGAGCTCGATGTTCGTTCATTTAATTATCACGAAGACACTTTTTTTATTAAATACTATTGTTAAATGAACAAGCTTGAACAAGTTATTGTTCGGTTAATTATGTTAAACAAATATCATTTAAAGCTCCACAAGCTCGTTAAGGAGCTATAATGATTCTCGATAAGGCTCGATTAAGGCTGATTAAAGGCTTGTTCATAAATACGATTAAGGCTAGATAAATTGGCTCTCTCCTTCTCAACCTCTTCCATTAAAATTTTTATCTTTTCTTGAGCAAGTTTCTCCATCTTCTCATAGCTTCCTTCAAGAACAAATACCTACCTTTCTCCTTCATGATTTCCTTCTCGACTTCTGCTTTGTTCCTCGAGCATTCCTTCTCCAAGCTGTAATTTTTTAGCCTCAGATGGGATAATTTGGGAGAGATCCATCAAAGCCTACTTGGCTAACTCTTCTCGACTTAATTCCTAATGAACTCACAGCAGAAGAGGACTCGAGGAAAAGATAAGCTAAGTTGAAAATCGAGCTCTGCTTAGCCATTGTTGTTGAAAATTTAAGCAGAAGAAGAGATATTCGATTAAGGCTCGATTAAGGCTTTAGGAGCTAACACCTAAATCCTAAATCAAGCTCAGAACACCATCGTAAAGCTTTGAGCTCGAAAGCTCGATAAGCAACGAGCTTGAACTTGAGCGATTATCTGCCGGTTGGTTCGGTTCGTTTGCAGCCCTACCCACTATTAACTTATAATTCCCACAATTTGAAATTATAACTATAAATTCAACTTCTTCACTCCTTGAATAAGTGGAAAGGTCAGTTACACCTAAGACATTTTTATATTACATATTTTATTGTATATAATCCATACACTTAATTTTTTATTAACTAGAAATCTAATCATAGTTAGCCAATTCAATCCACCTATACTCAATGCATTTAGGCTGGGCTATAATGATATACATAAGTATATTCGATACAAATAATATAATGTTATGTAGAGTATCGTTCCTATAAGGAAAATAGTGTAAATTAAAATTGAGTTGATTATTAATCTCTAAGCTTAGTTTTATCCAACCTAGTTAAAAATTGAAAATAAACTTAATTAGATTTAATTTGTAAAATGAAAATAAAATTTAGACCTTTTTTTAGATAAGGCTATTGTTGTTCTTTAATTTTTAAAGTAGTACTCCTAATTAATATAATTCTAATTGATATCTTATTTTTCAAACTTAACATTAGAATTTAGTTGAAAATTTGTAGTACCAGTCGAGAGCATAAATGTTATGTCTAAATTAACATAACCAAACCGTTTCCTTTAACTAGCTAATCCTTCTAGTCTAATTAAATTTTAAGTGATTATGTTATCCAAATTTCTCTTTAATGATTGTATATTTGAAATAATATATGCATATGCCTATTTAATAAATCAATTTATTTTTCTTATTGTTCTTCTAGGACTTTTCTGATATCTTTATATCACAATCCATTTTAAAATCACAATTGACCAAACTGAAAGTAAATTAAGTGCAGGAAAAAAATGAATATTTCTTGAAAACATGGATAGTTTTCTTATAAAAATTCTAAATGTCAAACTTGATACAAGAATATCAATGTAGAATTATAGAAATGTTGACCTACATGTCTATTCCATTATTTGGACCAAACCAATGTAATTGCATCAACAATTAATGAAAGCGAGTTGCACAAATTGAAGATAAATTACTTCGATCATCTTAATCATTAAACAAAATTTTCACAAAATGGACTACATCAATGCATTCGTAGCTACATAATCTAGCAAATGAAGCTTCATGTAATGGATTTGGCCGCCTGCAAAAATGATAAAGAGCTACAAACAAAGCACTACTCAAATAGAGTCAAATACACTTCAACAATGATTGACATTGCCTAAATGATATTTGTTAAAAATAGATCACTAATGAGTTAGGTTGCACCAAATACTTAGAGAATAAGCCTATATTTTCTTAACGAAATGCACAATTATCTACATGCAGTTTGTGGCATGAAATTTGAAGTACACGGAAAATGATGAAACTTGCGAATATATATATATATATATATATATATATATATATATATATATATATATGTGTGTATTGTGTGTGTGTGTGTGAGTAAATTAATTTAAAGTCAACAACTAAATTCTGGTTTGAATAATTATATAATTTGATAAATTAAAATTATTACTATTGTATTAAATTAAAATTATTTTATGTGAATTGAAATTCATTTCTATTATATTTTTTAAGTAAAAATTTTTATTATAAAATAAAACTCGAAACCTCGGATGCCCCGAAATCCCGTCAAAATCCCGAATTTCTCGCATTTATGATACTAGGAGAAAATATAACGTACGGAGTCCGGATGTAATTTTGCCTCCGGACTCCAATAATAATACGACATAAGGCGTAATTGTATTTAAATCTTATTTATAAAATATAAAAAATTATTTATAATTTTATTATACGATTACATCGAGACTCCGCATCCGCATGTAATATTTTCTTCGTTCGGATCCCGTCCGCCCTCATCAAATTAAAATTAAAAGAGAAGAAAAAAAGTAGTTCTCATTCACGAAACGATGACTCCTCCTTTTTCGAACTCCATCAAACCTCTCTCCTACCTTGGATTTTCTGCATTGTTCTTCCCACTGGCCAACGTTCCTGTCGTCACAAGTCTCCTCTCGAGCCTCGCCGTCTCTTCTCGCACAACAACCAAATCACCACAAGCTATGCAAGCCTCCCATTCCCTCTCTTCTCAACCCATCAGCCTTCTCGCATCCTCCTCACCCTTTAGCGTCGTCGACAACCCTACTTGACAGCAGGTTCACTGCATGTACATGCCACTCTCTCACTAAACTGAGCCATCCATATTCGAAGTTCAGGGGCCAACACCAACTCCCCACAGTCCGTCCGTCCTAAACTCCTAGCTGGCCAGAACTAGCAGCTTCACTCCCGTTCCTCCTGTGGTTGGCCAGCCTACACCAGACTGATGACCATCCCAATCAGCCCGTTAAGTCCGGCCCTTCAACCCACTTTCTCGATCACCTCTCTGTTCTCTGCACAAACCGTCGGCCATCATGTGCACTTCACTCCATGTGAGCCCAATCACACACCTACTTAGAAATCCCTTCTTGCCCGCACTCCTCACCATCGGCGAACTCCCGTCTCAGTTGCTTGCGAGGCTACATAAATCTCTCTTTCCCTCCTTCCTCTGTTCCTCTGTTCCTCTCTCTCTCGGTTTTCTGGAAGTAAAAAAATTTAAATTATTTTATTTATTTATTTATTTCTCTTCCACTCTCTCTCTCTCTTCTCTCGCTCTCTCTCTCTCTTGGCGTGAGTTGTAGGGAAAGCCAAAAAAAAAATATGTCTCTTGCCGTGACTTACCTCTTTCTCTCTCCGATTTGACAAACCATAAGGAAAAAGAAACATTAAAAAATCTTAAACACAAAAAAAATATTATATTACATATATTATATATATTATATATACTTTTTGGCAGATTTCATCGCTTGCTATTACAAAAATATAATATGCTATAAAAAATTATAATATTGTGAAATTTAAGTATCCGTACACGCTTCTCTTAGCATGACCGAGAAATATGCTATTTTGTGCAAATCAAAGATCTTATACATGCATTTCATAGCATGGTAGGATGATGATCCTAGCCGTGGTGCTCGCACCACCCATACACGCCTTTCTTGGTGGGGTGCGCAGGCCTTGTGTTTTCGTGTGACTTCTCACCCGGGGAGATGACGCCAGAATGCTACCAGAGTAATGCCAAAAAACACACTTATAAGAGACTTATGTTGTAAAATTTAAGTACTCGTATACGCCTCTCTTAGCGTGGCGGGAAAATATGTCTTTTCGTCCAAGTGAAAGATCTTATGCCTTTCTTTTGCCGCGATAGGATAACTCTGACTGTGGTGCTTTCGCATCACCCATTTTTCTTGGCGTGGGTGAGCATACCGGTGTTTTTAGTTCTCCTCACGAGGAGGTGATGCAGAATAAAGTAATAAAATTCACAACTACAGG